>JAVMSB010000077.1:0-113388 GCA_031761475.1 Penicillium pancosmium
GGGTACAATTGGTCGACCATTCAGTTACAAACTGACTCGAATAAACTAATTATTCAATAAATACACCTCGTGAAAGTTGGTTATCTGCCGCTGTCTTGCTTAATTAGTTCAACTGTTAGTAGTTAGTAGCTGGCAGTACTCACCGTGACTTTACTTTACTGGAATTGATCATTTAATTATTCTTTATGCAGGTGTAATTTGTCACAATCAGCAAATCCTGCTCACGGGGCTCCTCGAGCACGGGACTTTTACCCTGGCCTTTTGAAATCCTTTCAGGGGCTGTTGGCTAACTCATTTAATAGGGCTTTCTATCACATTAGGGACCACAGGCAGCAATCAAGTATATTGTATGTACATTAAAACTCAGGCCCCGTGTAGATGTGTATCAGCCAATTACGGTTTTATTTGCTCAGGATCTATTTCTGTTTCTGCCCTCCGACTTGTTTCAGGATCCTGGCTGTATCGCAGGGGTTGCTTCATCTGGCCCCGTACCTCACAGTCCGGCCCCAGCCAAGCCCAAGAACGAGCGGTCGGCCCTCCATCTTCGCAGTTGTTTATCGTTATGGATGCCGCTTAAACTTAGAGAAATCTACGTCATATGTAGGCCCAGATCTATCTGGAAATTAATGGCGCATGGGGGCGGTATCTTCGCATCAGATAGTTTGGAGAGGTACGGGCATTCTCGACCTGGGGCCGGATTTTTACCCAGAAGTTCCTCTAATACATTTATATTTTCAACTTCTCCCTATTAATGAAATTACATGGATTTATTTGATAATCTTGAGAATTTTCAATTTAACTTGAAGCTTTCCACTTTGTTTGGGCGATCACTCCTCAATCCGAGATGCTGTCTTCATCGTCACGGTGGCAGGTCTTGCTGTGCGCAACTGTTTTGCTACTCGGCTATCTGACACCAGCAGTGCAGGGACAAGGGATCTTCGGCAAAGATATCAAGACAAGCAAAGTTTTCAAGGTTTTGACAGATGATATGGGT
Source organism: Penicillium pancosmium (assembly GCA_031761475.1). NCBI lineage: Eukaryota > Fungi > Ascomycota > Eurotiomycetes > Eurotiales > Aspergillaceae > Penicillium > Penicillium pancosmium. The sequence goes on from JAVMSB010000077.1 coordinate 995, forward strand.
GTGGGTGGTAGCTGCGACGCTCGGATCAAAGCCGCCAAGGATGACTCAAGCAAACCCAACCCGGATGAAGCCATAAACCAGATTTTAAAGATGTCTCAAGCTGCCATTGAGGCACTTAAGTCGGCAAAAGAAGATGTCAAGGAAAAACAGTTCAAGAAGGAGAAGTATCGGCAAAACAGAAAACGCATTACTTATATGGCGAACGAGGTCTGGGGCGCAAGGGTCGATGTAGCTTCGTTGGCCCTTAACACAAATTTTGACAGTGCCGGTAGGCTGGACGACGTCAGAGGTGTGCTCCCCTGTTATCGTATATCAAGATCCATTATCCTATGATACTAAAGCAATGATTATATAATAGCCCAATATCAAAAGTTGGTGGACTACATCAATGAGAAGCCAAAGGATTGGACGTTTGCTTGTGATGATTCATGGGCAGAGTCGGTCACAGAATTGAAAACAGCGTTTGATGGTTTCGAGAAAGGCACAGCCATAAAAGACATACCTCGTAGGTAGATGTCTCAGTTATCGCCCATACTTAATGTCTAGACTAATATGTTCTATAGAATTCAACGAGCGGAATCTCGATCGGGCCTGGTATGACCGGACACAAAAGGAAGACGATATGGAATATGCGTATTGGTCTTCGAGTAGCTGGTCAGAGGAAGGACCCTGTGTGAGGATAGGCGTCTCTACTCAACTTGAAGCCGAAACAATCTCTTCGCTCAACATGATCTACACCTGTCCAAGACTTTGGAACCTTCAATTTATGGAGGGAGCGGACCTGAAAGCTGATACCACACAGTATGGGCCCAAGGGCAAAGAGAAGATCGATCTTAAAAATTTCCCAAATCTTGGTTATTATCAGTCCCCTGCGACAACCATTTTCCATGAAATGGTTCACCAAGTTCTCGAAGGGCGTATGTAGCGCTTGAAGACTTGCATTTCTGGAAAACTAGGCTAACATTTGAGATACAGAGGACGGACTACCCGGACAGAGAGGACTCGGCTACGGATGGGAAAACGTGGCCAGGGGTAAGACCGAACCGCAAAATGCGCTTGAAAACCCAGACTCGTTCACCTATTTTGCCATGGCAATGTATCTCAGCCAATATGACTGGAGCACTGGCAAGGCTCGGAAGCTTGACGAGATGCCTGGTGAGAAGAATGCCGGCGAGTAGGGGTATCCCATTTGAAACATGGGGCGGTTTAGCAAGAAGATAGGCATTATCATTCTAGCAATACATTAATATGCTTTGCAATTAGAGAATTTTACCTAGTTTCCGAGCTGTACGAGCCTTTTTTTTAAAAGTTTAGATGTAAGCTACATAATAACACATGGTTTTGGCCTCTGCTGTTCCCTTTCATTGCTCCATCCGAAGTAAGCGCCGCTCATCAGTCTAGCTGTAACGAGTTGACTGTGAATGCTCGTCGCTCCATTGCTGAGGAAGAAAAGGAGTAGCTCTTCCTCCCAGGAAATATTGTCATCCGTCTTTCCCCAATCCTTGAGGATACGCCCCCGCTCCTCTTGATCGCATTGAACTTTTAATAGATAAATTGACCTCGTATCTGAAAATACAGAAGTGCGATCCTGAAAGCTTTTCCACCGAATGCAGTAGATGGTGGTCTTGCCTGAGTCAAGGAGATCGATCGTGTAACTCGTGATTGGGAATGGAGGTTCCGTAGTATGGCACTCCCCATCGAAATTCATATTTTGGTGAAAAACGCTAGGGCCAATGGACCTACGCCCGGCGGCAGACTGTGGCTCTGCCCAGTGAACCCGCAAGAATTCCATGCATTTACAGGCAGGGGGATCTAGCCGAGAACTCAGTGAATGACCAATCCTAATCTTGGAGGGAAGCCTTGTGATGCATGTAGCCGTAAGGGGCTCATTCAAAAGAGGTGAAAGAGTTTGACTCAAGGTTGACTTTCTGGAAGCGCAGCTGCGTTTGAGAACTTTGAAGTTTTTCTCTGCGAAGTCATCTCAACACATCTATCCATTAGCTAGAGACCCAGTTCAAGTTTAAAATTCCAAGCACACCCACGATAGATATAGATGGCACGATCAGGGTGGTCTTTGTCCACGCCAAGATAGCCTTGCTCACGGTTGGACATGTAATCCTCGAACCTCCACTTTCGGTCGAGGGCAATTCTGCGCAATAGTATGAGGCTTGCACGCCACGGCTCATAGAAAGGGTGATAGGGTTTTTCCATTTCTAAGACGGGCTCCCGCAAGCTCAAAGCGACGGTACAAGCCATTCTGGGCTCTAATTGTAAGCTTAGAAGAGCACTCAGAGCTGTCAGCGTGTTTTTGTGACTTGGTTGAACCAGAGATTCTTGTTGAAATGAGGCCACGGATGTGCGGGGAATGTCTTTTGGCGCTGGCCCCCACAAGGATCACCACCGTCGTCACGGGCCAGATTTGATACTTCGGGCGGAATAATCAAGAATTTGCGTTACAGTACGGAGTACCTGCATCCTTCCAATAGGCTGAGGCTGTTGCCTATTCTTCCAGGGCCTCGGAATCAGGAAAATATAACACTGAGAGGTGTTTTCTCACTCACGTGATTTGCTTGCATTTGTTACCCCCCTGTACCTATGTCAAGACTTGAAAATACCTTCGAGCATGATTCCAAGGCAATGTTCTATTAGCCGAACTTTAAAGAGGCTCGGAGGAAGCGGCCTTTAATGTTGTAAGATATCGTTCTTTAGGAAAAGAATTTCGACTTAAGCAATTGTTGTATGTCGTTCGGATCCATCTTATACTATATGCTATCTTTATGGAAGCCTTTGCCTTTAGTTAATATGTGCAATTTCAAGAGAGAAGAATTAAACTTGAACGACTGCGTAGAAATTCAAACACTCCCGGAGTAAGTGGTGTCTCTTGTCAGTCCAGGTGTTGTCACCTGGCTGGTGCTACTCTTGTCGGCTCCTGCCTTTTTCTTTTCCTCCACCTTCTCCTTATTTTCCTTCTTGGCAGCGATTTCTGCGGCCTCTTCCTCTGTGGGTCTACGAGCCCAAATTCGCCGGCTGGCTCTGTATTAGTATGACACAATACCCCAAAAATGCAACATCAAAGGAAGATACTCACGAAAAGTGATAGATATGGTGCTTGGGGTTGTTAATCTCAGCACGTGCTTTTGCGACAAAAACCTGAACTTCTTCGATACTCCATGGCTCGGGGAGGCCGAACTTAGTGAGCAAATATGTGGCATATCCGTCCATCCCAGTCTTCCACATATGCCAGTTGAGACGACCAGCTTCCTTCAACACAGGGTCCTTTGGCCAAGGGCCAATGGGCCATCTGTATACCTTTTCGTGAAGATCAATGAAGCCCGCTTTCTCAATTTCTTTGCGCATAGTATCGATGGTGTCGACAGGGCGGCCAGATAGCGCAGCTGCACCGATGATGTTCGGTCCCCAGCTTGCCAAGATACTGTCTTCGGGCAAGCTACGGTCGTCAGAAAGTACTTCACAGCCTCCCTCAAACTGCTCAAACCAGCCTCCTGGCTCCAAGTTCCTAGACAAAAAGAAGTTATTAATTTGCTTTTCCTTACATTCCATCGCAGCTTACGCGTAGCACTGTCTGTAGACATTATCCCACTCAGTAGCATTGAAAGAGCCCAACATGAGACTCATGTGAATCAGATCAAACTTTTCACGCCATGTCCATTCTTGGAGAACGTCGTCGACTTCAAGAATGCAGTTGGGTGGCATCCAATCAATGGGCGGAGGGTAAAGATCAACGCCGCGAACCTGGGCTGTTGGGGGTTAGCATAATTTCTCGTAAGGCCGGAAGATGTAGGATATGTTTACTTTCGGGAAACATGTCCGCTACATCGCTGGTTTTAGGAAGAGTTAGCCGGGGTTGTTAGTGCCGTGGTATAGGATAGGGCGACGCTCACACTGCCCAGCTTCCTCGGCCAGTACCGACATCAAGAATGCGCTAGATTCCAGGAGTGTCAGAGCATGGAAAAAGGTAAGATTGCAACATTGTAAAGAGATACCTTCGGATTCTTGATTGGGGCTTGAAATAGGGGATTATGTGTTTCAGAATCCATGACCAAGGATACCAAATGCCTGGAGGTGTCAGCATTGATGCCATGACCCTAGAGGGTTAGATGACTTACCCTGCCTCAAGTGCCTCGAATTGCTGCTCATCGGAGGGACCCCTGCGCTGGAATTAGAATGTCGTGTTGGTGATGTTTGCTTTGAAGACGCTGCAAGTACCAGTATTTGCCTTCCCGAAGGGTTTGATATCTGGACATAATCATGAGTATATAGTAGATTCGACTCGCTGTTAGTATATCACGTACCGTCGGCCATGATCCATCACTCCCTTGTAGATGGAGGAAGCAAGAGATGTGGTTTCTCTATCGTTCAATAAGTTCAGCTGCCTCGGCCAAGGTGGGATAACCAGGATAGTATAATCAGAGGACATACGATTGGAAGTCACTAGGTTCATATTCATTTTCGATCTGATAAAAGTCGGGATCCTAGAGCGACCGTGGAAATAAGCTAAATGTGCTCGGTCAATTCGCTCGGACTGCACTCACGACCGCGATTTTCTCATCGGCCTCCGACATCTTGAGGGCGGGATGGCGAAAACCAGGTAATACGACTCTAAGTGATGAGCGTACAGGACCAATCAATCGAGAGGTTCCTCAAGTTATCGCGACCAAACCACAAAGAGGATGAGAAGATCCAAGATGGCTGATGAATGCGGGGAGCGGATTCATCATTTTGAAAAGCAAGGAGAACCACGGCCCAGAGAAGTGGGCAGACAAGTGGGCCCTCACGTCTTTCTGGGATTTCAATGCAGGTTCGACCCGCCACTAACCTAGAATTCTTTTCACTGGAACAGGAAACGATCCAGTAGCCGATCCCTCCTCCATCAAGCCCTAGGGAAAACAGCTGTGATACGCTTGAAGGCAGCCTGTCGCGCACAGAGTCATAGAGTCCTTTGCTCGCACCGGCACAAAACCAAGGCTAACTTTTCCCGACCGCGCCTCTTTCCTCTTTGGGCCTCGACTTTCCTTCGTATTTTGACGGAAATCCGAGCACGAGCAAGCGGGAAAACGGACAAGTGGATTTTCTGATTTGCGGGTGCGCCCGCTGGATCCATTCGACAAGCGACGTCTCATGGCGTGCCAGTGAAGAGCACAAGCGAATCGACAGAGATCCCTGTCATGCCGGATAATATACCCACAACAATGTCATTCAGATCGTTCCGAGCTTATCGAGCACGCACTCCGGTCTCATGGGGCGGACTGCAAAACTTCGGACGGTATGAAAGTGCATAGTGGCGCACAAAATTTCATACTGACCGCACAAGACGCACGTACCGTCTATCCGTGGGTCCCGATGTCTCTTTTGTGAAGATAACTGCGCTACATAGGCCGAGCTGCATGACCAACGTACATATTAGTTCCACTCTGCCACGTTTTGGTTGGTTCCCCGCAGCCCCGGAATGTAAAAAGTACTTTGAAGTCCTGTTGAGTTTGCCAGTTTTCGCCAAATCCTTGCACATACAGGATCTATCTACATTCAGGGGGATCCATGTGTCGTGGGATTTAACTATTGATCTAGGGCGGCTACTACTGTCTGACGGGCTGGGTTGCATCTGATCTGCGGCATCTGACGATGTTATGGGTTAGCCTGTTTGATTATCACTCCCTCCAGCTCACGGTCGACCTGATAACGTGTGTTTTGACTGCTTGATGTACGGCAAGCCTGGAAGCTATTGGCTTTCCCGGTATTTTAGACATCCCTCAATCTTCTGACGCTTCTGGTAGAGTCACGGTCTCGTGGTCCTCGAGAATGTCTACACTCAATCTGGTACAACCAAGCTATTTCTCACTGCGGAAAGGTCAAGAGTAGTACTCAAAAATAGTTCTCTGGGTTGATCAGCAACAGAAAGTCTGCCACCTTGGTGATCTTATGCTTACTTGAGTGATTGAAGATAGATTCTCGGTCAGGAATTCATCCCCTGGAGGCAATTTCTAGGTAGCATGACCTCACCCAAGAAACTCCCAGGATCGACTAAGATCTGCCAAAAGCTTGTCATATAATCTACACGTAGATAAGAAAGGTCGCGTAATTAGGAGGATTCCGTATTGAAAAAGAAATAGCTGGTTGGGTATCCTTGAAGCTAGCTGAATAATTTACCTGTCTCTATCCAGATAGGCAAACAAGAAGGCAAGAATCTAAATAAAACTATCATACTATCTCCAGCTGCCAGCAGTTTTCAGTGCTAGAGACAGAAATTACCATGCCCATTACTCGCCCATTCGAATATTAATTTAGCTCTCATCACTGTCAAACTTCTCACCAGCAACGTGAACCGTAGCGCTTTGACGGCGGATAGCTTCCTCGAGATATTCCGGCTTGAGGTTGCCGTGCTTGTCGTAGCGATATGGCTCATGAATGGAAATGCTAACGCAATCGAAGATGTTTGTGGACTTCTTGAAGATGGCATCCATTTCTTCCAGGGAACGATAGCGAGTCTCAGGGAAGAAGAAGTAGACACAAGGGAACATGAAGGCGTTGCTATAATAGTTAGTTTAAGCTTTGGATCGAGGAAACTCTTGCCTGGAGCTGGGAACTTACATAACAGCGAAAATAATGTAGGTCTTATATCCAATGCTGTCGAACGCAACCGGGGTAATCATAACGACCATGAAGTTGAAGATCCAATTGGCACTATTGGAAAGAAAAAGGCGGTTAGACGATATTTGAGATATTACCGAAGCAACATGAAGGAAGATTCCATACCTAGTAGCCAACGCATTGGTCGGGGCACGAATTCGCAGGGGAACAATCTCAGCGGGATACAGCCAGGTCATTCCAAGCCAACCGATAGCGAAGAAGGTGTTGAAGACGAAGAGGAAAACTGCTTGTCCAATTCCAGCCCGCTTATCATCGAGATGTGTCAAGCGGTAGTTGCAGCCTGCAAGAATAGCCATGGAAATCGACATGCCAGCAGCCTGAGGCACAAAATTAGCTCCGGCCACGAATCAAATCGGAATACAAGGAATGACTTACTCCGATAAGCATCAGAGGACGACGTCCAGCCTTTTCAATAATGTAAATGGGAATAAAGGCAGCCATAAAATACTCGGTACCGTTACAGGCAGCCAGCAGCTTGGGAAGGCTAGTACCGCCCAGACCGATTTGGGCATAGAGATCAGGAGCCTAAAATATGTTAATTAAGACATTTCCTTACCCGCAGTTTGGGAAGCTGGCATCGGGTAGTACTGACATAGTAGGTGATGAGATTGATTCCAGAAATCTGCTGGAACATCTGGTTGACGTAGGCGAGTGCGACACGGTGGAACTCTCGGTATTCGCTCATCTTAAACAGACTTCTATAAGAGCCCTTATTCATCTCCTTGACAGTTTCTTTGATGGCAATGAGTTCGTTTCTGATAAAAGGGTCGTCGCGATCTTTTTCGTTGAGAGCCTCGAGGATCTCCAGCGCCTCGTCATCTCGACCTTGCATAACAAGCCAACGCGGAGACTCTGGAAGATTCATGATGGAGATGAAGATAATGATGGCAAAGAGAATTTGGAACGCAAGTGGGAACCGCCAAGCGACTTCTTTCTCTCCAATGAACGACATGCCTATTTACTAGCTGTTAGCATTCTTGATAGAATAGAGCCATTGAGAAATTTGAATTACCATAGTTGATCCAGTAACTGAGGGTAATGCCACCAGTAATAAGGGCACCTTCAATCATCACCATCTTTCCACGATCGTGGGCCTTTGATGACTCAGACTGCCATGTCGGAACCGTACTTGTGTTCATGCCGTTTCCAACACCGGTGACAATTCTACCAATGATAAATTGTGGGAGATCATATGAGGTTGATTGCAGCAGCGCTCCAGTAGCCATCGTGACACAACCACAGAAAATAGTCTTTCGTCGACCGAGGGGGTTACCGATAAAGATGGTCAAGATAGCGCCGAAGAAACATCCTAAGTTGTATGCTGCGACGGCAATTCCTTTGTTGGTACTGCGGGTCGAGATGAGGCTTGAATTGCCCTCAATAGCTGGGTCATCAGGATTGATATCTGGGAAGTACTTGATGAAGGACGGCAGGTCAAGGATACCGCCAGTCACACCCTGGTCATAACCGAACAGCCTTGTTGAGAAATCGTCAGTTGCAAGGAGATAGAATTAAAGCTAGATATTCCAGAAGTGACGTACAGGAAATCAAGACTACCAAGAGAACTGATAGCCAAGTTCAGAGAACGGCCTCTGAAGCCGAAGAACCTCGGCCAGTTAAACATGTTGAAACACAGCACGCCAGGCAAGAGTCAAAGGAAGCATTGAGAACGGGAAAACGAGCCTGACAGAGACAACAGGTTATATACTGTATCCACAACTCCATTTAAGCCCCCCGGATTAACAAATTCAGTAACCCGAGGTGACCGGGGTTCTACAGGGCATGGGGGAAGCCAAGACGCTTGGAGGCCATCGTGCGCAGCGGGGATAGGCGATTCCACGGTAATAGGATTTGGGGGCGGCTCAGCCGTCAGATTGTAACTGGTCTAAATGCCCAGACATTCACCTGCTGGTCAAAGTACGAAACACTTGGCGGTAATATGCCACTGCTTGGCAAGCGGCATGGCACAACTTGGCGGCCCTACTTGGAAGGGAATTTGCCAATGACTAGCGTTGATGGTTTTCATTTTCGGCTTTAATCGGAAAATGAGATGAATCTGGAGGTCCTCGCAATCCATACTTCGTAGAGTAATTCGAGTTGATGGAAGCTCTCCAGGGCTGTCGTTGCCTGGGACTGAAGTTAGAAAACAGCCAATGGAAAGTGTAGATATCGAGTGGGCCCAGCTGACAATGAACTGCTCGTAAAAATGGAGAGAGCTGAACATGGAAAGTGTGACGCAAGACCAATAAAATTGAGCCAACAATGGCCTCATCCGATCAATTCATGCGCTGGTCGATGACATACGCCAAAGGGTGGTGGTGCCGCGCGGGGGCCACACAATCGAGTGAGGCCAAGACGTTGCAACCGGGGGGTTTTCTCGGCATCAGCCACGCGAAGAGCGCCTGGTCTTGGCTCTGCCATGGCACCCGGGGAAATGATCCATTCTGCCCACGGGGAAATGGATCATTCGGCCCATCATCCAGGTCTTGGTCCAATTGAAACCAAGAGAAAGACTCTTGGAAGACACGAGGCAGCTTGAATCAGGCAATGAGGTACATCGGATGAGGCGCATGTTCCTCCATGCTAATGCCAGATGGATTGCTTGATTTCTCGACGATGATTCTGGGCGTTTGAGATTCTGCGATGGCCATGCGGGCGAGTCAGACGCGGGCGATTGGTCTAGACGGTGGACTGCAGTAGCGACAGCTGCTAACCTAGATCTGTTCGCTGAATTCCACCCTAGGCTCGCTAGCTTCACTCGTACTCCCCCTTCCGGGATTCTCATTACTTTCGGAATTTACCCGGGCATCGTCGAAGAGGAGTCATCTGAGGTCGATCGACTATTTTGAGAGAGCCCCGATGAGAGTATACCGATTGGCGCCCAGCGCCCCAATGCGCCCCAATGCGCCCCCAGGGCCGTGGCATCCCGGCAAAGGCGCTTTTGATGCGATTGAGATTTTCCGAAGCCGGCTAGGCGCACCATGGGTAAAGCTAAAGAGCTTCCGTTTTCTCTCAACCCGACCGGAGAACCATCCCTCCCGGCGTGCCAGAGTCTCGAGCCCACGGGTGGTATTATACCTCCGGGTGGCGGTCCTTTGGCCAAAGCCACGCTGGCTCGGCGTCGTCACTGGCAAAATCCCTGGAACGTGCGCCCGCCCTACAAGTTGCGACTGACTTGAGTCTCAAGTCTCATCGCCAATGCGAACCAGGCGGCTTTCGCGTCGTTTGAGTCACACAGCGCGTCTTAAATTTCTCGGCATCGGGAGATGAACCAGCTTAGAATTCAATCCGGCCCTCTGCATCGTTGAGAGACTCCGCCGAGTCTACTTCAAGGCTGAATAGAACCAGTTAAATGCAAGGATCGGCCCTGTTAATTTCCGTCGCATGTGCTCCTGCGAACCTCAACAAAGAAAGAAGACCCACGTATTGTTGGATTTGATCAATAATATGATAGGCCGCCGGCAAACACTTCCAGGCGCGGCCGATATTAGACCAGATGACTTTGATGCGCCTTTTCTCTCGGCGAAACTTCCCAAATGACATATGTGGATTGAAGTGAAAGGTAGCTAGCCCCTCGCTTGGTGCCGGTGGTCTACGAGTAGAAAAACAAGCGACTCGGTGTCTGAGCGCATACCTGCCGTGGCAGCCCAGAAAGGAAACCCGCACCTGCCAGGATTTCTCCGCTTTTTACACAGCTGTACTAGTAGTAGTACTTGGATATTTCAAGGGGATAGGGATACTAGACTAGCAAATTAGGGTGCGCAGTAGTGGATCTGAAACGGGGCAGCGCTGTAAAAGGATGCTGTAGATCCTCAACGGCCTGGACTGGTGACGGGGTTACGCCGTGGAAGAAATTCGTTGTTCTACGGGGCTTCTTTCACTACCTAATTATTGAGAGGACAGTGACGTCGGTGGAGACAGCTAAAAGAATACTTTATCCGATGGTGTAGAACGTATAAGCAGGTACTAACAGCAGCTACATGCCATCAGAATTACCCTGGACATATGTGACTTGCATATCGCCGGGGGATCGCTCCAGACCTAGTGGCACTAAGGTCAATGGTGATCTACATTTTTGGCGACCGCTGTGGATTACCTTCGAAGGGGGCTAGCCACTCGAGGGTTTATCATAATAATGACCACAAGCCTGAGGATGAACATACCCTTAGAAATGGGCCATCGCTGTCTAGCAAAAGATTCTAGAAACAGAATTGAAGCAGGTCAGTTTTTATTTTTAGTAACTCCCAGGCAGAAATCACGTTGAGACTAGCACGATATACGAGTAGTTTTTTTACTTCGGAGATTAGACGAAGACTCCGAAATTGCATGACAATGAAATAGCGGTGACTCTAGGGTATAATTTCACTCGGCGAGAGTTTCTAAATGAATCGGACATAGCTCGGAGCTAACAGCTAAGCTTAATAAGTGGCTTACTGATAATTGCGAAATGCAGGCCACTAGAAGCGCCACTAGAAGCGCCATTGTGAACTATGATCTGACTGTTAGTGTAATCTTAAATTTATAACTTCTAGGTACATGAACTACAATCGAAATAACGTCCTGATCTGGGACTAGAACCGTTTTTCGAAGATGCTGACAACGGGCCGATCTATCCGCAGTGGCTAAAAAGAAGAAAAGTCGCCGAAAAACCTCGGCTCGGACAGGCATTGCACCGTTGGTCCCTGCAGAAAATCTCGGTTTGGCGGGTCCGTTTCCAACGGCTCAGGATCATTATACCCGCAAACACTGCTCGATCTGGAATTCTCCGACCCAGGGGACCCTTGCGGAATCTACTCGATCCTATAGAGGTTAAGCTTATCCTGATAGCGTGGAATTCTCTCGAACTTTTTTTTACTGACGGGCGAGCTCCACCCCAATCTTTTCCGCGACAACTCAGGCCCACTGAAGAATCCTGATCGCTGGAAACGCGGCACATCTTAACAAATATGATGAGAAATCGAGGTCTGGAAACGTGGTGCCACTGAAGATCTTGAAAATATTTAAAAGCAAGGATGGAGAACTGGAGCTGTATCTTAATTCTTCTCAAGAACTTGAATTAATCATTTCTATTCATTATACCCCAAGACCGATAATCTTCCTACATTCAAAATGAGCGTCACATTCGGAGTTTTCCGCGGTTCCCAGGAGGGCCAAATTGTTGCGGACAAGACTACTCGCGAACTGCAGCCCAATGAGGTCTATATCGAAACAACACACTCCGGTCTCTGCGGTACCGATGAGCACTACCTGAAGTCGGGACAAGTTCTGGGTCATGAGGGTGTTGGTGTTGTTCGTCAGCTCGGACGTGACGTCAAGAATGTCAAGGTTGGTGAGCGTGTTGGATTCGGATATACCCACTACGTCTGTGGTACCTGTGAGAAGTGCCTGACTGGTAAGTGGCGAAGAGAAAACTACAAGACCAATGGAATCATGGCTGATAGATCTTCACAGGCTGGGACCAGTACTGCGAGAACAAGAAGGAGTACGGTTCTCACGACCACGACCTCGGATCCTTCAGCCAGGGTGTCGTCTGGGACGCAGGCTGTGTTGTTCCCATTCCTGATGGATATGACTCTGCCGATGCTGCTCCCCTGATGTGCGCTGGCGCCACTGTTTGGACCTGCTTGACTGAGTACGGTGTCCGTCCTACCGACCGCGTTGCTGTGATGGGAATTGGTGGTCTGGGTCACCTGGCTATCAAGCTCGCCTCTGCCATGGGCTGCCACGTCGTGGTCTTCTCTAGCTCCGAGGCCAAGCGCGAGGAGGCTTTCAGCTTTGGTGCCTCCGAGTACCACGTCTTCCGTGCCGGCGAGGAGCTCAAGGACTGCAAGCCTGTCAACCACCTGCTCCTCTGCGGCAGCGCGAACGTGGATTACCCCTCGTAAGTCGACAACCTCGTGGCTATTAACAGAATTGAGCTTTGCTAACCATTTTAACTTCAGCCTCATTCCCCTGATGGATGTCCACGGATCCATCTACCCTCTTACCGTTGACTTCGCGCCCTCTCCTGTTCCTCTGCTCTTCATGAACATCAAGGGTATCCGTATCCAGGGATCCCTCGTCGCTTCCCGCCGTAGCCTGAGAACCTTGGTTCAATTTGCTGCGGATAAGAAGATCACCCCTACCAAGATGACATTCCCCTTGAACAAGGAAGGTGTCGAGGAGGCCATGCAGACCCTCCGTGACGGAAAGATGAGATACCGCGGTGTTCTGGTTCGCCAATAGGCGGATTATTCCGGCAAGGGTGTTCGAAATGAAATAAATATACGAAAATAGCATAATAGATCATCCAAACGTTGAGCGTTTGAAGTTTACCATCATTTGGACTATTTTAAAATTCACATTGATCGTAGATGGGAACAGACCTGGGTAGCCAATTGAAATGTACCAACATTTAAGGCTTGCAAGTATGGTCGTTCATGACACTATGTAGAAGCTAATGCAAGTACCCGACACCTCTTGTGATCACTCCGAACGAACTTTGAACTGAGGAGCCGTCCTCCCCGTCACAACGCCCACCGTATTCTTTACCTCAAATGAATGAAACTTATCCAGATACCTGCGCATTTCCGGCTCACCAACACGCAATTGCTCCAAAATCTCCGCCACAGCAGAATACAATATCGGAATACTGCCATCTTCAATCTTAACCGCAATCCCAATACCCCCCGTGGCTCCGATCTCTCTCGTCCACGATGAATCCTTCACGCCAATCCCATAGCACCCATCAGCGCCAAGTTTACCAATCACTTCCCCTCCAAACGCCCTCATGAGGATAGTGCAGAACCGATCGTCGCCTGCCACATTCTCCGGATACTGCGCCATAGCACGAAACACCCGATTCATAGATCTCAGCCTCGCAATTTCACCACTACCACTGCCATCATCACCCAAAACCGGGATCCGAGTCGCGGCATGAGCAAAAGCAGCATACATGCGCGCAAGATAATTCAGCGGAAAGGCTGGCGCAGGAAGATTACACCCATCCAAGCCCCATTTCGAATCACCAGGATTCAAACCACAAATCTCATCCACGGTGCCAATGATGCGTTTCTGAAGCGGGTGCTCAGGTAAATGATAACTCTGTACATCAGTATCCATCGCCTTAGCCGCAGCGATCATACCAGCATGTTTGCCAGAACAATTACTGCAGACAGGGGTCGGGGTGAAATCCGCTCTAATCCACTTCTTATGAACAACGTCTGAGACCGGAACGTGTCCGCCGCATTGGAGATCATCTTCCGAAGCGGAGATTTGGGCGAGGATATTTCTCGCCCGCGCAATGTGGTGCTCCTCGCTGCTGTGTGAGGCGCACATCAGGGCCAGATCGGATTCGGTGAGATCATATTTCTCCAAAGCCCCTGTTTCCAGAATAGCTACTGCTTGTGCGGGCTTTGCGGCTGAGCGGGCCAGGGTTATTCGGGTTGGGTCGCCGACGCTGTATAAAAGGTTACCTGTGCTGTCGACGATGGCGGCGTGGACTGCGTGGCGGTTTTCGATTACGCCTCCGCGCTCTGTGATCACGAAATCTGTTGATAGGGGTGTTCGCATGATGGCGATCTATGTTTGGCTCTAAGGTTGTGCTGACGGAGTGCGCCGTAGTGGTGGGCTTTTCGAGTAGCGGGCGGAGAGGCTGCAGAGCACTGAGATGGGCGAGATTTATGAGGTGAGGCTATTTGTATGTATTATAGCTTTGGCAGTTTGAAGGGCGTAGCGGAGGCATATGTCGCATTCACTCGAGCTTGAAGATATGACTCGATATGACTCTGAACTCTGGTATTTTTGTCTTGCACGGGCCGCTACCCGTTGTGTGTGCAGGTGGGATCGGCAGGTCCCGAGCCCAGCGGATCGGATCTCGTCTAATCCCATTTTCTTCATGTTGTAGACCATGGCTGATCAAGGTGTGGAGGTGTACTGGTATTTTCTACTACTTAGGCATTCCTGGAAGCAAGGATGAATTGAGTGGGAAGTAATGGTGGAAGGTAGTTGTGGACAGATAAGAAATCTTGTGTTCTATGTGAATGATCGAAGCTTCTAAATGACAGAAATCTCCCCCTCTTTAAGTGTATGTTGTAGGGCAAAAACAAAAGCAAGAACAAGAACAAGAACGCTCATGTAGTAACCAACAAAAAGTTTTCGAAAACGCCAATAGAAATCGCTCAGTAAATCGCTTCAATGACAGACCGATATGAGATCATTAAATGTGTGCGTGTGCAAGGTGATCTAAATGTGACAAGAGAATGGTAGAATATGAGACAAGAGTAGGAAATGTCAAAAGTGTAGCAGGCTAGAAGCTGAAAAGACCAGTGCGCTTCTTGCCGTAAGGATAGACGATGAGGGCAGCAATGAACAAGCCGACAGTAATTCCAATGGCGACCTGGATCATACCGAAACCAAGACTGGCGACGGAAGACGCGGATAAACTGCTGCTAGAGGAGCTGTTGCCGGAAGTTTGGAGATTGTGTCGGACTTCATCGGCATACTTAATGCCAGCGATGAGGGAGCCACTTGAGGCGAGGCCAGAGGGAACAAGGACGAAGATACCGGGCAGAATGGCGGTGGCAGCGTGACCGTGCCAAAGACGACTGTACAGATTGCCGAGGACACCGATGGTGAATGCGCCGACGGTATTCGCGACCTCGGAGTTGGAGCCAAGCTTTGTCGTGCTGAAATAATTTGTGATGTAACCAGAGACAGCGATGACAACCATGACCGGCATTTGCTTCCACTTTCCTTGATTGACGATTGCGAGAAAGATTGCGTAAATTGCGACAAAAGGAAACTGTCGTGTGTACTCAGATCCGTAGATACTGAGATTGGAACATGTAGATGATGATGTGGCGTTACCATCCATGAGGCCATATATCGTGGTCCCCACGGTGATACCGTAGCCGAGGAAAAGTGAATAGATGATAGCATATACCATGCGAATCGACCCGGCGATCATTTGGTGTGACTGCAGTTCCAGACTGCTGCAGAGAACCATGAAACCGGGAAGGATTAGCGCGATGGATGATTGTGCCAAGGCAGAGAAGCAGAAAAGCTCCTCTTGAACCCCGTTGCGGGTAATTTTGATACTCCCAAAAGCACGAGCGAGGAAAGAAGTGAGCACCGCGGCAGTCACCTCGAAGACGTTTGAATACAAAACAGAGCGTGGGGCGAGGACATGCTGCATTAGCCCGACCAGGCATCCCAGAATGAAGATGATGGGCATATCGATCGGACGCGCCTTGAAAGCGAAGGGACCAACAGCAGCACTCGCTAGACCATACATTCCAACGAGAATCCACCTGTTAAATCGGGGCTTCCGTTGCATGATCTCATCCAGCTCCTGGCTTGCTTCTTCAACTCCAATAAGATCATGTACAACATTTTTGTAGACATTGTGCGTGTCGGCAAGACGGCCCAGGTCAACACCCTGAACCATACGGACCAGCTTGACCTCGGCGGTGCGAGTAACCGGATCATCGAAAGACATCATCATGCAACCCGGAAGGTACAAGAACTGACCGGAAACCTCAAGGACACGGGCAGTCATCTGCATGTACTCCTCCAAACGGTGAGTGGGCGCACCGTAGCGCATAAGCGCCCGACAGAGCTGCATGATGTAACGCTGGCGAGCCAAGATCTCGGCGATGTGAACAGTAACACGGATCTCATCTTCAAGGCGAGTCTTGCGCTTATTTTTCTTGTGCTTCTTGCCTGGCTGCATAGGAGCAATTCCGGGCAAAGTAGTGCTGCTAAGATTCATGGAAGCGTCGACCAGCGACGAGGTCGATCGGTGATTCGACTTCTTATACCATTTAAGCTTCTCCCTGCGCGGGGTCGCAGAACCAGATGCCAGGGCAGACGGGGGAACTGACGGAGAGAGAGAGCCCTTCTTCGGGGTCGTCGCACCGGACGAGAATTGAGTGTCGCTATCCGAGTCATCGGTGATGACACTGCCTGGGCGAGACGATCCGTTTGTCGAAACCGCTTGGAGCTTCAGGAGCTGCGAGAGGATACCACTACCGCCAGCCAATCCGCTAGATCGTCGGCGTGCAAATCCACGCAGGACACCCTCCGGAGTTGTTTGACCCGACCGCTGGTATGCGCCGCGCGGCCGACGTTTGCGCTCCTGGGCCTGGGTCATGCTGCGCACCAGGCGATGAGCCTCGGCGGTCGGGGCGGCCTCGATGGGCTGAACACCGCTCTCCAACGATCGGAGTCGGTCTGCATCCTGACGGGCGCGTCGTGCTTGAAGCTCCTCCAAAGGAATACCATTGTCAAAATCATCGGGGAAGTAGGAGGCGTTCAGGGCCTCGCCTTCATCGGGAGGACGACCTAAACGTTCCGTGAGACGAACGGTCTTCTGGCGCAGCAGCTGACCAGCAGCTCGAAAGCGCTCTCTTGCGGAAGCAGTTCGCTCGATGAGGCTTTGCTTTTCCTCCTCGGCGGGTTCAGCCGGCGATTCCTCCTCGTTTGGCATGCGGCCACCCGTGAGGCCGCGTGAATAAGAATGTGCGGGGACTGGCGGGGTGACGGTTCCGGAAGGCACTTCGCTCAACTCTGGTGGCGGCAACAAATATTGTGAGGGATCGGAGAGGTCGGAGGAGTTTCGACGAGAACCATCGCGACTGTGGCCACGGCCATGGCCATGAGTATGAAATCTCTCGCTTACCGAGCGGCTGATTGAACGGAAACGCACTCGCGGCGAACGAATTGGTGGGGTGGACTGCGTTGGCGGCGTCTGCGTGTCGTGCAGCCCCGCATCATATCGATGCACATCTGCAGTATCTTCTCGCTGGAGACTGGGGCGAGTCGGATTGAGGACTGGACTGATGAGTGGACTGGGGAGAGTTGTCGCAGGAAGGGAAGTAGGAAGAGGAATTTCGTCGAATTCTT
This sequence comes from Penicillium pancosmium, assembly GCA_031761475.1. Classification (NCBI taxonomy): domain Eukaryota; kingdom Fungi; phylum Ascomycota; class Eurotiomycetes; order Eurotiales; family Aspergillaceae; genus Penicillium; species Penicillium pancosmium. Next base: position 18,545 of record JAVMSB010000077.1, read on the forward strand.
CGGTCGGGCTTGGGTGAGGGCCGGCGATCGGGGAGGACATCAGAGCGAGAGAGGAGGGACCAAATGGCCCAGTCTATTGGGAAAAGAAACACGATAGAGAGAGTGGGAAAGAATAAGGGGATTGAATTGAACGAGGGGAATTGGATAAAAGATAGGAATCGAAAATAAGACAAAGTAGAAAGCAAAAAGTAGAAAGCAGAAAGCAGAGGGAAAATATTTAGTACAAAAGCAGCCAGTGGAGCAAGCCAGATGGAGTATTTACTTGGCTGGACTCGGCACTTTTGGAGAGAGTCTAGATTGATGATCGACCGAAGATCTGATCCAGCGATAAGGATTCTATGTACTCAGGGTTAGGGTCTTTGTACAGTAGGAGATACTGTACTATTATTGAGTGTTAGTAGTATACGATAGACTGACTGTATAGATACTTGGCACCTGACTTCCTCAACTTCCTCAACTTCCCTTCTTACTCACCACCACACCACATCGATTCTTCGCGACTCTTCTTTTTACCTTCTTTTTCTTCTTTTTCTTCTTTTTTTTGCCTCTTCCACTTCTCCTGACAGAAGTCAAATCCCTTCTGCCAATGATGGCGCCTAGCCCGACACACGTACCACCTGTACATCACCCAAGGGTGGGTCGGTGGCGAGCTTGGACCGAGTCTTCCGTCGTCCGATGGTTCGTTCCAGCTTCTATCTCTCCTTTCTAGCGTCCTGCGAACCCTAATACGTTCTAGCCTCACACGTTCGTCGGACTTTTATCTCTTGCTCACCACGGAAAATATCTGATTTCCCTGAAATTGGTCGACCCTAAAAATGCCCGTGCTATTTCCCACATCCACTGTTGGGCACAATCTTGCTTTGCGTGATTTCCTTTCGGGAGCTCCGTCTGACGATCGGGATCCACGGAGTTCCATCACGGCCCTCCATGGATTTTTTTTTTCCAATCGAGATATAGCCACCTCCTGAGCTCAGGAGCTGATGTGGACTCTTCGCAAGGAGGTATGACAGCGCCATGGCCCACCACGATGTGATCATCCAGCCATGACAATGACAGCCTGTGACAAGTGGAGACCGCAAACACGGCCAAAGGAGCTCCCAGCCAAGCGCCCCCCGGTTATACATAGAAACAGGCCCACTCACCGAGAAATAAGGGCGACACACTGTTCACCATTACGAATCCTCGAGACATGACAAGGAGAAGATGTGCTCAATACCCGCGCCACTCGAAGGAAGTGGAAGTGGGCCCCTGGATAGTGGGTGGGTGAATTGAATTCCATTTCAATTTCCTAAACGCCTGTGATATGATGCTATGATGCTCGAGTCCAGAACGCCTATTCCTCATCCCCACTGGCATCCCCCATCCATCTCCCCCCACCACCTTTCGTCACACATTGCATATTTCACATTTGTTTTGCATTTGCATTTGCATTTGCATTTGCATTTGCATCCACAGTCGGTCATTGCGCATCCATGCGATGCATGAAACAAACAACATGTGGCAACATGGCCCTTGCTCTATTCCTCCGAGCGCTTCTTCTTATCGGGCAAAGCCCAGCCATTCAAATATCCCACGCCCACATTGAGATATGAAGCGTATCCTAACCACGCGTAGTACGGTGTCATCAACCAAAAGGCCGTCCGGTCGGCCGTCCACCAATTGGCCAACAGAAGGGTCAAGTTGCCTACCAAGAGGGCCATATCACCCAGAGCCGCGGCCGGCCGCCCCGCCCCGAAGAAAAGCGGCATCCAGAGGAAGTTGAGTGCCAGCTGTGTTGTGTACAGCGTCTGGGCCGTTTCGTTTGCGTCACGAACCGCCAGTGAGAGCGACCCGGCTGCTGTTTCGGTTGCGTGGTGCGCGGCATACCCCATCATTCCGTACAGAGCGGTCCAGGCAGGGGCGAAGAGCCATGCCGGCGGACTGAACGGCGGTTGGCGGAGGTCACGATAAGTTGTTTTGGTGTTTTTCTCTGTAGATGCGGTGTGAGCGGATGTGTTTCGGGATTTGAGTTGGCTTCATGCATGGTTGGGGGGGGATTTCACTCACGGTTGACGGCCAGCGCGACGGCCATTCCGCCGACAATGGGCGTGGCGACCGATAGTAGCGGAGAGGTGAACACCCCCTGGGGGAGCGCAAAGGACCACGGCATGGTTATTGACCTAGATCTTGGATCTGTGTTTGCTCAATTTTTCTCGCCTCTTCTCTAATCTGGAGATTCTGTGATTCTTTTTGCGGAGAAGGGGGGATCAACTTTAAGGACGCGCATGAAGCCGGCCGATCGCGATCTGGCGATTCCCATCCGCCACTACGTCACCGGCTCACTTTTGCCGATGCCGCGAGCCTCTTCGCTTAGGCGACATTGCAAAAGCCGGGAAAAAATATAGAGCTATCTCAATTTTAATGGGCTGTTTTCGAATCTCGATCTGGATGAAATAAGATGGGGTTGTAATCCAAGGTTTGATTGCTGGTGCCTGGTCGCTCATGCGCGTTCTAGAGCATCCCGGTCATCCCTGTGCGACTTAAGCTCCTTCAGAAATGGTCTTAGTGCGACGGGGACTTTTTAGCATCTTGGCCTTCTAATTTAGTCCTTGCCAGTGGAGAAAGGGGCTGATTTGACTGCTAAGTGACCGGTTAGAAAAGTTTCAGCAACTATATAAAATGATGAGAGGAAGGGCAACCTGAAGGGCCTGGCTTTGTCTAGTATCGGTGACTTATTTTTGTTCCTTCTCCTGATTCGCAATCGACGAGATGCCATTGCGTCTTCTGTGCCTCCATGGATGGGGCACAAGTGAAAAGGTTAGCTTTTTGTTTGCTAAATGAGGCGCGAGACTGAGTTGCGTTACGGCTGACTGAACTACCGTATGGTAGATTCTGCGCTCGCAATTGAGTATGGATAACTCCGATACCATTGCATCAGGCTCGACCTCCTGATTGATAACCCATTGATAGGCGGACTCATCGTTGACCTGCAGAAAGACAACAAGGCCACCTTTCATTTCCTAGAAGGCGAGGTCGACTCCGACGCTGGACCAGGCATCTCTAGTTATTACGATGGGCCCTACTATAGCTATTATCGTTTCCCACGGACATTTTCCCTTGAAGACGCGGATGAAACAGACATTCTAGATGCGTACGAGCTGCTATACGAAACAATCTCCTTCCATGGGCCTTTCGATGGCGTGTTGGGATTTTCTCACGGTGGCACATTGGCTGCTGGTTTCCTGATCCACCATGCCAAACAACAGCGCGCCGGAATATTGCCGCCGGAGGCTCCGCTGTTCCGCTGTGCTATCTTTGTCAATTCCCTGCCTCCGTTTCACATGAATCCCGGGCATCATCCTGTTATAGACGAGGACCTGGATGGGTACATTACCATACCCTGTGTAAGCATTGCAGGTGCACAAGATCCACTTTTCAACTGCTCTCTGGCCCTACATCGAATTTGCGACTCACGTTCTTCAACATTCGTGGTGCATGGGAAAGGTCATGATGTCCCCACAGATCAGAGAAACGTAGCCATCATGGCATCTGCAATTCGCAAGTTGTCTATCCAGATTTCTGGAATATGAGGCATTTGTAGTAGTTCTGAGCTTGATCCAGCAGTGATCAGGGGGGGAGTAAAGAAACACAAATTCGAAAACAGCCATATATCGATACTCTTCTGTGCATGACTCGGCGATTTATGTGTCACCTCCACTCGATTCTAGGGTTGCAAATATTCTGGGTTGGCAATCGTCTACAAATGACCCGAGGATATTACTGAGTGCAAAGCTCTGCAGCTATAGTCAAGTCAGAAGCTCGGTAGTTTGGCAATTTTAGACCATTTTGTTTCTTTTCTTTTCTTTTGCACACCCTCAGTCAGACCTTCGTGTCAGATACTTCGGCATTGGGACCCAACATGAAAGAAATTCCCATCACGCTCGAGGCATCCAACTCCAGGTTGTTGATGGAATGCACCAACACAGGTGAAACAAGAGACTCCGAACAATCGGCTCAAAACATGCATGATGACTTTTCGATCTTGGCCGAAGATGCCTTAATGCCGATAGCAGTTATCGGAATGGGGTTTAGAGGCCCCGGAGATGCAACCAATGTGGAAAGTCTGTGGAAGGCTCTACTGGAGCAACGTGAAGAATGGTCACCCATTCCAGGAAAACGATGGAATAGCTCCGCATTCTATCATCCCGACCACACGAGACATGGCACGGTGAGAATCTGAGATGACACAAGTCAATGGGCCATTTCATGCTGATATATTATTCAGATCAACGTAGAAGGCGGACACTTCCTCGAAGAAGATATATCGTTATTCGACGCGCCGTTTTTCAACATGTCCAGCGACGAAGCGGCAGCTATGGATCCTCAACAGAGGTTATTGCTGGAGGTTACATATGAGGGGCTAGAAAACGGTAGGGTCTTACCTTCGGATGATCAAAAAGCTTAGCAGACCGCTGAACTTTTTAGCTGGACTATCTCTGCCCCAGGTTGCTGGGAGCAAGACTTCATGTTTTGTTGGATCATTTTCTGCCGACTATACCGATTTACTTCTTCGGGATCCTGAAGCAGTGCCGATGTACCAATGCACGAATGCCGGACAATCTCGCGCTATGACTGCAAATCGTATATCCTACTTCTACGATTTTAAAGGGCCCAGTGTCACAGTTGACACGGCTTGCTCTGGTAGCTTAGTTGCCTTGCACCTTGCATGTCAAAGTCTTCAGACTGGGGATGCGACAATGGCAATTGCGGCAGGGGTTAATATTATTTTGAGTCATGAGTTCATGTCGACGATGAGTATGATGAGGTATTAAATATAGTATTTGTAACACTCTTTAGGTAGTATATATGCTTATCCTTTCACAGATTCTTATCTCCAGATGGACGCTGCCATACATTCGATGAAAAGGCCAATGGATACGCAAGAGGCGAAGCAATAGGTTGCGTTCTTCTAAAACCCCTGGATCAAGCACTTCGAGATGGGAACACTATAAGAGCAATTGTCCGCGGAACTGGGTCAAACCAGGATGGCCGAACACCAGGAATCACGTTGCCCAGTGGTGCCGCCCAAGAAGCGTTGATTCGAGACGTATATGACAGATGCGGGCTGTGCCCAAGTCAAACAGACGTTGTGGAGGCCCACGGCACCGGTACACAGGCAGGTGATCCTCTAGAAACAGGCGCGATATCGCGAGTATTTGGCCCTGGGCGTTTTCCGGACAACCCCGTATATATTGGATCCATTAAGACAAATGTCGGACACCTGGAAGGGTCTAGTGGAGTCGCGGGGGTTATCAAAGCCGTGCTGATGCTGGAAAATCAAACAATTCTTCCTAGTCGGAACTTCGATACGCCAAATTCACGAATCCCTCTCGAGGAATGGAAGCTGAAAGTAGGTATATAGGATATTTCCTATATTCACAGACTAATGTGAACAGGTGCCGCGATATCCGAAGGGCTGGAATAATCCCAGTCCGCGTCGGGTGTCAGTAAATAGCTTCGGCTATGGCGGGAGCAACGCTCATGCTATTCTCGAAGAGGCCTCCGGTTATCTATCTTCTCGTGGCCTAGCCAGATGGCATGAGCAGCCATCAAAAGCTAGCTGGAGAAAAACAATGGCAAACGACACTATTTCAGTTGCTTCGACTCCCAGACAGAGAATATTCCTGATATCTGGATTTGACGAGTACTCATGCAAGGCGCAAGTCAAGTCTCTCTATGGGTATTTGTTAAAGAACGAAAGTATCACTGACAACATCTTTCTCGGTGATGTCGCTTCTACCTTGAGCGAAGGTCGATCCCGGTTCATGTGGAAGACAGCAGTTACTGGGAGCTCATTCCAAGATTTGGCCGAATCGCTTTCAAATGAAATAAAACCTCGGATTTCATTGAAAAGGCCAAGATTGGCCTTTATCTTCACAGGACAAGGGGCGCAGTGGGCCGGCATGGGAAAAGAATTGCTAGACGCGTATCCGGTATTTTGCGAATCTATTTCTCGAATTGACGGTTATTTGGCGGAGATGGGAGCGTCGTTCAAGGTTTATGGTACGATTGACAGTTAACCCATCCCCAAATTGAGAAATGACCAGATGGGCTGATATTGACAATTTCTCAGACGAAATCTCCAAAAACCCTCAAGACTCCCAACTCAACTATCCCCTTCTCAGTCAAACGGTGTGCTCAGCGCTACAAATAGCCCTCGTTGACCTTCTTGGGTCCTGGAAGGTATATCCAGACTCGGTGACGGGCCATTCTAGCGGAGAAATCGCTGCTGCGTATGCGAGTGGCGTGCTGAGCATGGAAGATGCTATGAAAGTTGCTTATCACAGAGGGTTATGCGCTAGCAAGATTATAGCATCGGATGAGGTTCGAGGCTCCATGATAGCTGTTGGTGTTTCGGAGGAGGCGATAGAACCATACATCTCGAGCCTAGTTTCTGGGAAAGCTGATGTGGCTTGCATTAATAGCCCGTCGAGCGTCACGGTCTCGGGCGATGCAGAGGCGATTGCTGAATTAGCCGACAAGTTGAAGGAGAAGTCCATCTTTTATCGGCGCCTCGCTGTGGACGTTGCATACCACTCTCATCATATGATGATTGTTGCTGATGAGTATCTCAATGCGATTGCAACCATTGCCCCTCGAGACCAACATGTGACCGCAGAGGAAACTTGTCAGCATTTTGCGGTATCTATGTTCTCTTCTGTGACTGGCAAGTGTATCCAACCAGAAGAATTAGGCCCTCGGTATTGGGTCTCAAATTTGCTTCAGCAAGTCAAGTTTTCCGAATCCCTCAAAGCTCTATGCTTCGAAACAAATTCATGCCATCCTCGCACGGGTCTATTGAATGGACGAAAAGGAAAGAGGATAGGATCCGCCCAAAAGGCAAGTGTGGGCTGCCTTGTTGAGATCGGTCCCCACTCGGCGCTTTCTGGCCCCATAAAGCAGATCATACAATCCAATATCAAGCTTAGAACTGCTGATATTTCATATCTCAGCATTCTCACACGAAACAAAGACGCAGTCAAATCGACGCTGGGTGCTGCTTCGACTCTTGTCTCCATGAACTACCCGCTAAATCTGAATGCTATCAATTTTGCGAAAGGAACAGCAGCCCAAAGACGACCCAGAGTTCTTGTGGATATGCCTCCGTATTACTGGAACCATACCAGATCTTACTGGGCTGAACCGCGTTTGAGCAAAGCATTTCGAAATAGAAGCCAACCGCGAACAGATCTACTTGGCACACCAGACAACCTCGCATGCCCTTTTGAACCTCGATGGCGAAATTTCATCAGGGTTTCAGAGGTTCCTTGGATTATGGATCATAGGATTCAATCGGATATTGTTTTTCCTGCTGCGGGATATTTGTGTATGGCGACTGAGGCTGCAACGCAGGTATCAGGAAATTCAGAAAATAATTCCGCCGTCATCATGAGGAATGTTTTCATTTACTCGGCTCTCATCGTTACCGAAGCTAGCGAAGTTGAAGTTTTGACTTCACTTACACCACGTGGAGAAAGTCGAATTCATGATTCTCCGGAATGGTATAGATTCCACATCTATTCGGTTTCAAGAGAAAATAAGTGGACGCAACACTGTTCCGGTGATATCAGTGTCGAATCACAACTCAATGGTGCAAAGGATGTGACAATTCACTATTCGGAAAGTTCGAATATCCATCCCGCAAGTTCCAAGCCACAAGGGATTCGAGTAGTCAATGTTGACCGTCTTTACGACCGACTACGGAAGACAGGGCTTGAGTACGGACCTTACTTTGCTAATTTGACATCCGCCCACGCAACAGAAACTGGAACATGCTTCGCTGAGATCGCCATACCGGATACCGCAACAGCAATGCCGATGAACTTCCAATACCCCCTCCTTATTCATCCATGTACACTGGACAGTGTTTTCCACACAATATTTGCTGCGCTACCGGAGGACATGGGGATGGGAAAGGGCCCTATTATCCCAGTGTCGCTCGACTATATGCGCTTGTCTTGTCAGATGACTTCTTTGCCCGGAGACAGGTTAAGCGTTTGTACGGATGTTCGGCCTGGCTCGCGGGGACAGATCGTTGCGTCGATGGTCGTTGTTGAGAATGACTCCAAGATGTGCGGTCTGAACCCGAAAATATCAATCAGCGGGTTGAGAGGTACGCGGCTCGAAGTTGCAAACCTGAGCGAAAATTCAAAGAATGTTCCCATTGCACACGGAATTGAGTGGCGAGCGGACCCCATGTTTATCACCGGGGGTGAATTGTCACTCCTCCACCAAAGGAATGGTAGCTCTCAAGAGAGTCTCACTTCGCGAGACGAATACGACTACTATGTTACAGTCCTAATACAAAATGTGGTTGAAGCTTTCAAAGAAGAGCACAGTCGGAAATCTGATTTAATTTACGACAAATACAAATCGTCGCTGTCGGAAATGCTGCGAGTACATGCGATCGACGACAACGAATCGCTTGATCAAATAATACTCACCAACAAAGCCCCTTCGAGTCCGATGGGAAGACTAGTCAGCATGATCGATGCCTACCTTGCTTCATTATCCCAGATCGAAGACGAATCTTTTACCCAAATTCACGAAGAGCTTTCCAACGCTTATCATGAAATTCTTTCTGTGGGTAAGGCATACAGTGCTGTCTTGGAGCATATCAAACTTATCGGATTTAAGAAGCCAGAAATTTCAATTCTGCAACTCTGTCATGGAACAGTTCAGCCACTGACCATATTTCTCGAGGTCTTATTGGCCGATATCAACAGAGAGGAGTCTGCCTTCCCTCCCTTCTCAAAATACACTCTTACATACCACGACGATGAAGACCACGAGCGAGCAAAGTTATACTTGAAAAAATGGACAAAGTGGATCGATTTTGTGCAGCTCGGAGATACGCGCGGAATTTCCGATTCTTCTATACCTGTATCCGACAATCCTTCCTACGACCTTATCATCGTGCCGAATGGATTTCACTCATTCCACTCCAGTTTCGAGGCGCTTCAATTATGTCGCTCCATGCTGAAGCCGTCTGGAACTTTGCTTATTGTCGACCCACTTCGTCCCAAAGAGAGCATTCTAGATAATTTCCTAGCCACCGCTTTATATCTATGGCCCGTGGGGAATTTCGAACCACCAAGGGGCTTGGAAGATGAGGGAAATGACCTTGATGAATTGATATATAAAGCTGGGCTTAGGTCGAATCGAGACGCAGGCAGCAGTGACCGGCAGAGGAATCTCGTCGGAGGCTTCATAATTTGCCAGCCAGAACACGAGGCAAAGCTCATCGACAGGGAATTCTTGGTAATCCAAGCAGATCATGATAGTGATAATATATCCATGGCTGAATGCTTGAGGTATGATCTCTTGGGCATATGCCCGAAAGTTGACACATCTTGTCTAGCAGCAGCAAATGCGAGAGGAAAGGTTTGCATTATGATCAACGACGTACATGAGAATGTCCTTGCAAGCCCAGATTCCGAGACTCTCTCAAAACTGAAAGAAATATTTCTTTACAGCAGTGGTGTACTTTGGATCAGCCGGAGTGGAGCTATTGATCCAACATTCCCTGAATACGGACTTGGTGTTGGCTTTGCCAGAACGGCTAGATCCGAATCTGCCGTGAAGCCGATTATCACGCTTGACCTAGAGGCACAAAATCCGTTGACGAATCAGAGATCCGCGAAATTAATTACGAGGTTGATCCAAAAATGCTTTTATCAAATGAACTCTGGAGACATGGATACGGAATATGCTGAAAGGGATGGAGTCATTATGATACCAAGAGCAATCGAGAGGTCAGATATCAACCAAAACTTGGGTCACATCAACGAGACCGAGATCCAATGCGAACAGCATTTTAGGCAAGTCAAAAAGCCAATTCGGGTTTCTAGACCGAATGGTCACAATTCACATCCGCATCTCGCAGGGGACTTTGAAATCACCAGTCCGCCGCCAACAGGACATGTGACGATTGAAGTAATGGCATTTGGACTGGGCGAATGGGATATTCAAGAAGATGCAGATGGATTCCAGTCTAGGGGAACACTGGGATTAGAGTGCAGCGGCCGAGTCATGGAAATCGGCCCAGGTGTACACTCTCTTTCTATCGGTGATCGTGTCGCTTGTCTTGGGGCCGGAACAGCAAGGAGCTACTATCAAGACAGGGATTACTCTTTCCAGAAAATCAGCGATCTCATAACTTATGAAATGGCTACCGCTTTACCTGTCGAATATACGACTGCATACTACATCATACACTATTTGACACAGACCAGGCCGGACGAATTGGTTCTGATTCAGGATGCCGCCAGCTTGCCCGGGCAGGCGATGCTTGAGATGTGTTGTATTCGTGAAACTGGGATACTAGCAACAGTGACTGACCCATCGCAAAAAGACCTCCTGTTGAGCAGATTTGCCATTCCGCCTGAGCGAGTCTTCATTGAGGGCGTGGACGATATTGTTATGAATATCCTTGAGCTCACCAGCGGCAAGAAGGCTCGAGCTGTCATTTCGACTGCAAAAAGAAGGCATCGAATATACCGAGAACTGGTCAAGTGTGTTGCATCATTTGGACATTTTGTTCAAATTTCATGTCACAACGATGAGAGAGAAGAAGACAACACCTGGAGCACTACAAAAAATATTTCATTCTCGTCCTTCAACATCCTCGATTTCCAGAAGGACAGGACAGACCTGACACGACAAATATGGCCAAAGGTTGTTCAACTTTTCAACGAGGGGAAGCTTCACGGCCCCTCATCATTATCCGTCTACAGGATTTCAGACTTGGATCAGGCACTTGGTGCAATTTCCACTCAAAAGCACGTGGTAGTGACCGCGGTAGACAACGAAATAATTCAGGTAAGCGCATCACCCGTTTTATTCTCAACAGGGAAGACACAAACTTACTCCCACTGGCAGTTGACACGACCGAAAATCTCGAAGGATATATTCCAACCAGACGCATCATACCTCCTAGTTGGCGGACTCGGAGGTATAGGACGCGCAGTAGCCTTATGGATGGCCGAAAAGGGCGCAAAGAACCTCATTCTGCTCAACCGAAGCGGTCTAGCAAAGGCTTCCGCTCAGTCCACTGTCCAGGAGCTCACCGAGAAAGGCGTTCAAGTCGACGTTCACGCGTGCGATATATCAAATGAGTCTGAAGTCAGACAAATGTTCCTCGACATTTCGTGGGGGGCACCGCCGGTCCGCGGAATTGTGCATGGGGCTATGGTTCTCAAGGTCAGTCATTTCTATCCCATCGTCCACTCGTTCGCCAGCTAACCAGTCCTTAATCACAGGATATACATATTGAAAAAATGACGGTAGAAGACTACCTCGAAGTGCTACAACCCCGGTACAATGGGACCTGGAATCTTCACAATCACGCTCCAACCGATCTAGATTTCTTCCTCATGCTCTCGTCGATTAGCGGAGTGATCGGAAATGCGACGCAGGCTGCCTATGCCACCGGCTCAGCATTCATGGACTCATTCGCTGCCTACCGGAATACGTTGGGTCTCCCAGCTACATCCTTGGATCTAGGCACGGTCACAGATGTGGGGTACTTGGCCGATAACGCAGGGCTTGCGAGTAAGATGATCAAGCAGGGGTTTCAGGGTACAGATACTACGACACTTCTGTCGCTTGTCCAGGTTGCTATTGAGCAGCAGCGGAGGAATCAGAGTATAAACAGCCCTGGGAGTTCTCAAATTATAACAGGGCTAGGGGAGTGGAAGGAGGGTCAGTCATTAGGGAATTTTGAGGCGCCACTATTCGCGCATTTTCGAAGGAGATTTCGTTCTGATGGAGCTGCCGGGGCGACGGAGGACGAGGATGCTGTTCAGATGGTGCGGGATGCCTTACGAGTGTCGAAGACGCAGGATGATGCTATTTCCATTGTTTTTGACGCTCTGAGTGCGAGGATTGCCTCGCAGTTGGGTATCTTGGTGGAAAGGATTGATCCTGCCAGTCCGTTGTCTGAGTTTGGGGTCGACTCGCATGTTGCGGTTGAGCTACGCAATTGGATTAATAAGACGATGGATAGTGCTGTGTCTATTCTGGAGATCTTGGCTACTGATTCGATGCTGCAGTTAGCTAGCCATATTGCGAGTCGATCTCAGTTGATTGAGATTCGTGGTGATGGTATTTAGTCTTATACTACAAATGATAGGAAATATTCATGTAAACTTCTCTATTAACTTTTAACTGAGCAGGGTGGTAGTAAAATTATGTCAAATTCTGTGCATAATCAGATAATTCGTGACAGAAATGACTCCTAGAAATGCTGATAATATGGTTGTAGTCTATTGTATGTGTTTCAGCTCGACGCAGTGTTGAATGAGATTACCGTAGAAAGTCATCACTCGGCCTTCTTGGAGGCCTTGGTTCGGAGCTTCATCAGACCGTACACAAGGGCATACGAACTGAGAGCGAAGAGAGCAACGATACCAGTGTCGCGCCATCCGTAGTAATACTCCTTCAGGTTAATGGTGTACAAGTAGTCAGCACCCTTGGTGTACTGACAAACGCGGCAGCTCTCAGTTGCGTCGGGGTTGACGAGGTTCATGCGCGCACCGATGGTTTGCATGTAGTTGGCGAGGTACTCGCCGCAACTCTTTCCACTGGGAGGGTCGAAGATGGCAAATTCACTATTTTTGCACTTGACATCCGTGTCCCAGACGTCGAAGACTAGCATACTGCCCATGAGGTAGTTGAATGGGTTCAGATAGTACATCCAGTATCGCCAGAAGGCCTGGATCTGGGCGTATGGGACCAACACACCACAGAAGGAAACCAGAGTACCGATGAAAACTGGGTTCACTAAGGCGGCAAAGGTGGCATTGGGAGCGTAGGCAGCGATGAACTGGCCGATACCGGTGTAGACAAACTCGTAGAGAAGCATGACAAGGAAGGTCGCACCCGCTTTGCTCGACTCGTTGGGGAATCCAACAGTGTAATACCAGCAGACAAAGTACAACACGGCGCACATGCAAAGATAAGGTAGTTCAGAGACAACCAAAGAGGTGACGAATGCGATCCACGAATACATCTTGGACTTCTTTTCGCGCTGTTCGTAGATAGAACGGCGCTCAATAAATAGGGGTTGCAGTTGGTTGATAACACCAGGCGCAACGAAGATGAAGTTGAAAATGGTGAAAAGACGAAGTTGCATGTCGCCGACACTATCGCCGATCATCCAGAAGGAAAAGCCATTAAAGAGAGCAGAGCCGATATGCAGGGCAAGCTTGTTATTGACATAGTCGGTGTTGCGGTAAAGAGCCTTGTTCATACGGGTAGTAACCAGCTTAGTCTGCTCCCAGAGTGAAGTAGCAAACTCACGGCCATCATCAAAAGTGCCGGGGGGGTTTGCGGCGGCAGTGCTGATGATATCTTCAAGCTCCTTGAATGACTTAGCATGCTCAGGTGACTCCAGCCAGACCTGGTTCCAATCTTTGCCTTGGCTCAGTTGACCAGAGACAACATCAATCATGTGCTCAGCAGGGTTCGTGCCAGCCGGGCACGGAGCTCCATAGCGAGTGAAGTAGTTCTTGACTGTCTGACCATTGTCACCAATATCTCCGAAGTAAACTGTCTTACCGCCCTTAGCAAGCAAGAGAAGTGTATCGAATTCGGCAAATAGTTGAGCAGACGGCTGATGAATAGTGACAAGGACAGCTTGGCCGACGTCGGCAAGCTTGCGCAGGAATCTCACGGTGTTATAGGCAGACTGTCCATCAAGGCCAGAGGTTGGTTCATCCAGGAAAATTAGGATACTGGGCTTGGACACAAGCTCGACACCGATAGTGACACGCTTGCGTTGCTCAACACTCAGACCGGCACCCACATAGCCGACCAGAGTATCTGCAAGGTCATGCATTTCCAGAAGATCAATGATTGTGTCGACATATTTGAGCTTCTCCTCGCGTGGAACATCGCTGGCTTGACGGAGAAGAGCAGAAAATTCCAGGGATTCACGAACAGTGGCGAAGGGCTCCAAAACATCAAGTTGCTCACAATATCCGGCGGAACGTTGGAATGAGACAGGAAGCTCACGACCGTCGACCAGAATAGAACCACGAATGGTTCCTTCGGTCTTGCGCTGCGCAAGAACATCAAGTAGTGTGGTCTTTCCAGCACCGGAAGAACCCATCAGAGCTCCCAGCATACCCGGCTTTACCCATCCGTAGACATTATCTAACAGAACGCGGTCGCCAGAGGGGGTCTTGACTGTGTATTGTAGGTCCTTCCAAGTGAAAACAGATGTGTTGCGAACGAGCTGCTTGTCGATTTCCTCATCGCTTTGGGTGCCACTCTCGACAGGCGTCTTAGTTTTTTCCTGCACCTGGGACTCCTCGTCTTTGCCAGGCTTCAGGGCGGTTTGGTCCAGTCGCTCACGAGGAATAACAAGGCAATTGCCGCTCTCGCCGGGAGATTGCCAGCGCGAGGTGGCGATCACGGTAACGACGACGAAGAGAACCCACCAAGCCCAGTTGATGCCAAAGTTGCGCCACAGGTGAGCGTGGCTATAGGAGAGCGAGCTGAGGTACTCATCGCCAGTAACAACAGTAGCACCAACCTGAGCACCACCGACACCAGCACAGGCGGCATATGTGGAGTCCTCGTAGCCGGGTCCAAAGGGGATAAGGTTGTTTCCGACGCAAGGGATGATTTTCTTGTGAAATTCGTTGGAGAGAAGAGCTTCGAAGCCGTAAGCCAGAGGGTCAATCCAGAAAATCCAGCCCAACCATGGGTGCATCTGAGGCTTCTGGATCATGTAACCGGTATACATAATCAGAGCGGAGATAAGGAATCCAGAAACCTTGGAGGCACCGTCAAAGGTAGAGAAAAGAGCGCCGATAGCTCGGAAAAGAGCGGTCATGGTCTATTTCATCGTTAGTTGAGCAGTCCATTATGAATAATCAGGGTATCTTACCATTGTGGTACCAAAGACCATAATCCAGTAAGTGAAGAAAGCTCCAGCAGACATAGTCAGGCCGACCATGAAGTACACGACCAGGGCAAACATGCTGATCTGGAAAAGGAGTACGGGGATATCGGCGGCGATTTGAGCAAGGCAAAAAGCGGCGGGATGGAACATGGCAAAGCCCTTGTGTTTAATCAAGACAGGGCGGCCGTGGAAAGAATCCGTTACCTCCGACATGGCAAGCAAACTGTTGTAAAGGAGGGAGAAGAAAAGGGCACCGGACTTGACAAACAAGCCACCGGAGTTGTTAGGCGCGTTGTAGAAGAGGGAACCGGCAATCAGAGCTTGGATCAAGGTAGCCACCTGCTTGATGATAAAGGTAGCCTTGTCACCCCAAAGGATTTGGTATTGACGAGAAACACAGGCCTTCACCTGCTCATTGAAGCTGACAGTTAGAAGGCTGTTCTTCGGTAGGCCGTTCGAAGTTTCAAAAGCAACCCCATCCTTGAAGTCCTGGGTCCTCTGAAGTGCGACATCAGAAGTAGGATAGTTGTATTCATTCTTCATCTCAGAGTAGATAGGCGACTTCTCATACTCTGCTCGCAAAGCCTCCTTGGTGCGAGGGAAGCGGCTCTCATAGCCTTCGCGAATGCGGCGTTCCGTAGGAACTGTAACCCCAGTAAGGAAATCAGCAACATTGGAACCCTCGCGGCAGATGAAGCCAGCCTCCTCCATAAACGGACGAGCCTGGGCACGAGTTCCGTAAAAGACTTGCTCGCCCTCATCAAGAACCAAAACCTTATCGAAGAGGTCGTAGATTCCATTGCCTGCTTGGTAGAGGGTGACAATGGTGGAAAGGCCCAAGGTATCTGTCATGGCGCGAATTGCCTTGGTCCATTCCAATGCAGTACTAGCATCGAGACCGCGGGTGCTGTTGTCCCAGCAGAAGACAGATCCACGAGTGGCCAGGCATTCGATGATAGAGACACGCTTGCGCTCACCACCGGAAACTCCGCGGACGTATTCGTTTCCAACCTTTGTATCCTCGGTGTGGGAGATGTTCATCGCTTCCATAAGGAACTTCTTCGAGTCGTGGGCATAGGTGGCAGCGGAGTCGACGCCATTGGGGAGCTTGTAGGGAACCTTGAGACGGGTAGCGAAGTCCATAGTTTCACCAACCGTAAGGGTCGGGAAGAAAAGCTCCTCCTCTGTATTCATCACGATCTGGCCTCGGTAGTTGTTGGCTTCGTCTGGGGATAACGAGCCGAAGCGCACGTCTCCCTCCACAGACTTGTAACCTCCACGGCGATTGGCAAGCATTTTGAGTAAGGTGGTACAGCCGGAACCGGGGCGACCGAGGACCAGCAGCATCTCGCCGGGCTTAACACATCCATGACTGTCTCGGAGGATGGTGCGGAGGGGGGCCTTGTTGCGGGATTCTTTGATATGTTGTGGGATGTTGAATTGGGAGAAGAAGTTCTCGTTGACAGCAGCTTCGGAGCTAATGACGTCGACATTGAGGTTTTGCCAGGTGACACCCAACTCCTGGGCCTTGAAACCCGAATCTAATTCGCGTTGATGTTGTTCCTGGACGCGGGAGAGGAGGCTCCAATCGTTGTGAATGCTAGGCACAGGACTGGTTTTTTGACTGCTTTTGCGAGGGGTTTCCTCTCCGTAAACAGTGGCAGCACTGGCGGTTTCATCATGAATATCATCCATCGGCCCAGGCTGGGACGACGGATGAAGTGAACCCTCCATGTTTACCGTGGGGGAGGGGGAGGGGAAAAGAAAGAAGGTGAGTCAATTCGGCAACTTCGGCGGGAAGAGAGGCAGGAGGGGCATCGATGCTTCTTATACAAAAGACAAACGAATATTTAGCAACTACGGTTACTCCGTTTATTTACATAGTACTACGCCTCAGGAGAATCATTCTAATCCTAATCTGCTCAGTGAGTGGGTCAAACCCGTCGGTCAGTGGTCCGACCGACTTTCCGAATCCAATGGGAAATGCCCGTTGTCGAATATCACAAGGCTCTCCCGAGCCGCAGACAGAGGCCGACAGATCAAATTTTCGGGAATTGCCCCTAATATGGAGAGAAGTAAGATTCAACGTGAGACTCGACAGCTCGCCCCACGCGGGAATGGATGAATGGGGTCGAAATTTCTGCGAACCCAAACTGTTAGTGACTAGAAAGTGGAGTCTCGCGGCCGATCTAAAGACGACAAGTTCCGCTGACACATCGGGACCCTGAGATTGAGAAAAGTAATTGGACTCTTTTATTGAACAAATAGTGGGGATGCATATACGTGACGCGGTCGAGAACATGATCTGGAAATGCTGATTGATAAGAAACAGCCACCAGATAGACCGGATAAGGAGAATGCACCGAGTCCGAGTTGACAAGTTCGAAAGATTTCAAAGATTTCAAGATTCAATCGATTCCATCGGAGGTCGCAGTGCCAAGACCTCCGATGCCACGCGGTCGGCGATTAAAATCACCGCTGAGTAAGCGGGCGCACGGGGTCAGCCAAGCCCGAATTAGGCATCCCGTCAAAAGACATCTCCCATCGTGGTACTCCGTACCTAGGATACGCTTCCCAAGGTTTGGTTTTACTAGCAATCGGTGTAACTATCTGGCCGATTACTGCTGATAATCAGAGGCTGTTTCATCTCGAACAAATCCTATTTAGGGGATCTACTGGAGTACCCACTTGGTTACCTACTTGGTCGGAAAGTTGATTACCTTCAGGTAGCTACTGACCTGCCATTCAGTTACCAAACGATTTGCCTACTAGAATGCCTACTAGAATACCCATTCGAACACCTTTAACGTAACACATTTTGTCTCTAAAAAATACTATACTCTCACCATCTTTCCTGCAAGTGCCGTCTGTATCAACAAATCAGCGAACGCACAAAATACAAAAGACAGCAACGACATCACATGCATATCCCCAGAACGATCGAACCAACCAAATCACTAGAATATCAAAACGCCTATCACCGCCACACCGCTTATTCGATTTGGATATCGATCTCAATCTCCATCTCCTCCATCTTCACCATCTCCTCCCGGCAATCGATGCAAGCGTCATACTCATTGCCGTCCTCGTCGTAAAACTCATTCTGATCCGTTTCGTGGTCGCCTGGCACGCAGAACTGTTGTTTTTTCTCAAAGCAGTACACGCAGATATCATCATATCGCAGGCCGATACTTCGCGGTTTTCCGCAATGCATGCAAACAAAGTGACTGGGACCAGAGATGTCGCTACCTGCAACGTCGCTTGGTTCGAATTGGCTACGCAGAGATTCGGACTTAATCGATTTTTCGATTGATTCCACGATATTGTGCGAGCTCGAATTGACGGATGGCTGGCGGCTGGCGGCACAGCTCCCCTTCTTTACCAAGGCAACGAACGTGTCAAGTGCTTTCCTCATGCTCTCGGCTGCTGCGAGGATTGCGTTTTTTCCATGGATTGGTGACATCTTTTTTTGAGTATCTGGCACCAGCGTGTTCGACACGAGGGTAGAGATGAAGGGTCTGTCGGGTTCGATGATGTTAGATAGCGTTGTGGTACTGATGTCCCGCGGATTCGATGGAAGATCCATTGGGCTACATGCCTCTCTAATGGAGTTCTCAACGATCATCCGGTTCAGCATGGGGTTTTGCCTCAATTGAGCATTGATCTCGGCAAGTTTGCTTCTTCCCGAACGCTTTTTCTGGAATACTCTGATCAGCCGAACTGCGTTCATCCCGAATTTGACTAAAGTTACTCACCATTTGATAGGCATTTCGGCAATCAATGCACCCTTTGAGAGCTACTCCGTTTTTCATGAAGTGATCGATCGGGAGGAGTTTCTTGCATCTGCGGCAGATCTGGTAGATTGTGTTGATATCGGAAGAGGTTGGGGGGGCAGCGTGGAAACCCGAGTCCGCCATTTTGGGAGTCGGTGCAAGAGATAAGTAGATATGTGAGGCAGCCTAGGTGATAAGGAGTCACTGGATGCTGTGAAATTCTGACTTTGGTCCGGAGAATTTCAGGGTAGGGTTCTTGAAAGAATGGGTAATGATGAAGCATTCAGGTATCTTCGTCGGAGTTCGGTGTCGAAGAGTGAGAGATACCCCTTTATGACTCATAGTGTTTCTATCATGTCATCGCAAAATGTCGCTCGAGGGATTGACAAAACGGAAGTATGAAAGGGGATGGTCAGGTTGGATGAGGAGTGGAGGTCGGAGATGATGATGGGTTGGGGAGCACCCTGAGCACAAAGGCCTCGTGGATAGAGTCTGTGGAAAGCTCGACTCACGATGTCGGTCTGCAGATATGGAATTTTGGAAATCTGCCGGGAGCGTAGAAGCTGATGCAATGCTGTGAGTGACAAGCAAGAAAGGTTCAGGTTTTTGTCTCCATAAATGTGTTCGAAAGGATCATGATAATTCGGTCGTGGGTAGATGTGGATGAGAAGATTAGAACCATAGAAACAAAGATATTTATACTCCAGGCCAAGGTTAAAAGGGAAGCCCAGACCAAGCTTAAGAAGTTCAACCTTCAAGAAGTTTGGAAGAGGAGGATGAAGCTGGTCGTGGACATTCCCGGGTGAGCTATGCAAAAAGCGTTAGCGTCCCTTGAAATATTTTGATGCGTGCGCAATTTGAAATCTCCAATACATACCTTCAATAGAAAACGGAGAACATAAAAGCATGGTGAAGGAATATTGGGCGATATTCCATTCACCATTCAGATAACTGTCATTGGATTCCATGGTCGCAATCAGAATCCTCGAGATACCCGCTGATGATGCGCCGATATGAAAGAAAATTGAGAGCGGATCTCGATGATGAAAAATCGACGTACTGGCGCTGGTAGAAAAGACGCTCGAGCCAAGTGGTCAGGGGAATCAAAGTGAGAGAAATTGAACTTGTTTGTGGCCGTAAATCGGGTTGGGCCAGAAGTGAATAGTGTGCTATCAGATACGCTGGCGTTAAATGAAGAAATGGGCTTAGCTTCACTTGATGTCGAGGCATCTAGAGAAGTGATGGGTTGAAGCTGAAAGACATATAATAAGGGGTCCAGAATGAGAGAGGGAATAAGCACCAAGTAAACAGAAGAATGGCCATGCGCGTGAAATATCAATATCGATCCATGGATGGTCAAAACAAGGTTATGTGCCTGAGGAAAGAGCGATGTAAGATAAGGGAGCCGAGCGGGGATCTGCCAGTAAGGAAGGAACGAGCCTGGGATGGGAGGTCTCGGGATACTACTAGTACTAGTAGTAACCCCATAGGGCCCATAGGGGGAAACTCCATGTAGCTGCGTACTATCACGATGGTAATAAGGTGGATTAGGGGATATGGGGAAGGTAAAGAATCTTGAAGTCACATTTCTCGAATCTGTTGAAAACATATATAGCGAGCGAATTCGCTCTTCCGACTCGCTCTCTCCAGTTCCTCCACGGCTTCCTCCAATGACCTCATATCCCATGCCTCCTCATCCGACATGAATGGTTCATCACAGCCAGGAAGTAGTGGTATCGTTTGTATAGGCAATGCACTTTGCAAAGCATCAAGTCGATGAAGAAGATCTTCCTGGGCGAGCCGTTGCATCGATGTGCAAGCGAGAACGTGCCTGAGGTCCGGTTCGGAGGCCCGGGCTTCTTTTTGGATTTTTTGTAGAGAGAGTTCGCAGAGTCGGTATGCGAGCTGATCGGAGTCTGTGGAGGGGTTTGGCGTTGAGAGAGGGTGGGTGACAGTGGATAATTGGGTGCAGAGAGGAGAAGGTCTCTTGCGTGGTTTGATTGCTGGTGAGACGTTCCTGACGAGGAGTCTTGTGCAATGCATTATTGAGGTTGTGGCTTTTAGAGCGATGGCTTTATGGTGGTAGTGGTAGTGGTAGTGGATGGATGGATACGGTTGTGGTGAGGGGTTGGCGATGACCCTCATATATACTCTGACCCTCAATCGTTCAAATCATAGATCGAATTACTTGCAGATCATGGGGCCATTGTGTCGAAACTGTCAGTGCAGGATCACCCCACCATCGCTGGGAAAGCCCGGGTGCTTCTCTTCTTTCTTGAGGTGTTGAGTGTCGCCACTGGATCATGCCACCACCAACCACCCGGGCGCGTCACACCGGCAGGTCGATCGATGCACCCGCGCAAAAATCTCCAATCCGGGCTTGAATCGAGATTTCAATGAAGAGATAAGTAATATGATATACGCTGCAGTGTCAGACTCATCAATCGGCAATTTTTGCATGAAGGGTGGTTGCCTGATCCTGCATATTCAACTTGAAGTTCCTTTCTATGCATCCAGCTGCCTCTTTAAATGCCGACGACACATGTCCAACGTCTCAAAAGGACCAACGCACATCATTCTAGCTTTCAAACCTACTGCGAGGGGCCATGGAATCAAGATTTTACCCTTTGAGTGATGAAATACGCAAATATTGAATTTTTGCTTATATCATTGGTACGAAGGTGCCCAGGTAATAGATAATAGACATCTGATCAATCAAGGCTAAAGTGAACTAAACGGCAGCTAACCCATATTGATACTAGGTAAACTTCCATAATTGATAGCCAATATTTTACTAGAGAAGCTGTAATGTCCTCGTGATGTGCTTAAAATGGATAAAAAATCCCCTCCGACCTTTTTTTCGATAATACTCTTTTCAAATCATCACCAGGCCGCTTGACCACCCAATTACGAAGTAAAAACATATGCACATATTGATCAGAATGGCCATTGTTTCCCAGCTCAGCCTACGCAAATTGGCTTTTCGGGGAGCCACCCGATGATCAGTGCCCACGTCAACAAAGTATATCGACTACACGATATCTCCGAGTCGTATATCTCCCCCAAGGATTCTCGACCCTCCCAGACAGGGCTTCAAAGTTCAAATAAAGTACAGCTATATCTCCTCCATACTTTAAATACCCCGCCAACCCTAGTGGGTCGTCAGATGCCCGATCCCCACCTCCCACGCCCTACAGCCATTTCCCGAGAGGGCGTCGGGATCTTCCCCGACGCAAAACTCCATAAATCGGAGTGGAAAGGGCCCACGCACGAATCAAAATATTTCCGCAACACACTTTGCTATCAAAGATGACTCACCACCATCGGACGGGCCAGCCGACTATCGAAAAATGGTCAATGAATCCGACCACGACTTGAATGGCGGGGTTCGCTGCTTTCCACTTCCACTTGTCAAAATTTCAGTTCTATTTCTCTCGATCTAACACTTCATTACAACCCACACCCCACATACAGGAAACGGAAACAGAAACGGAAGCAAACTCGCCAATCCGATTCTTGCTAGATCATATACTGAAACGACATGGCCTCGGATGTCAAATCTACCATCCTAGTCACAGAAAGACCAGCATTGGGCCCGGCGCATGACATCCCAGGCCCAAGCATTGCGCCAAGCATCAATCTCAGCCGTACAACAACCGCCCAGAGCAGCAACGATGGCATCCGAGGTGGAGGAATCCGCGACGAAGAAGAAGGTGGAGGCGCAGTTCCACACTCCGCATTCTCGATCATCGAGCCTCCAGCCGCATTATCAGCCATAACAACACACACAACTCACGTCCGGGACCCGAATATCGACGACACATTCCCCGACGGCGGAACCCGATCCTGGCTCGTTGTATTAGGCTGTTTCTTCTTGTTGATGAGTAGTTACGGAATGATGAATTCGACCGGTGTATTGCAGAGTTATTTCGCCACACACCAATTGGCCGATTACTCGACCAGTGCCGTTGGTTGGATCCCCGGAGTCTTCACTTTCTTCGGTCTAGCGCTCAGCGTGCAGATTGGGCCGATGTTTGATCGGTATGGACCGACGGGCATTTTGATCTTTGGGACTGTGACTTATGTGGCGGGTCTTTTGTTATTAGCTGAGTGTCGGCTTTATTGGCATTTTGTTCTCACGCTGGGTGTTTTGACGGGGACTGGGGCTGCGTTTTTGAGTACGGCTGCTATGGCGGCGGTGCCGCATTGGTTTGATCGGAAGGTCGGCATGGCGATGGGGACGGCGATGGCTGGGGCTGGTCTTGGGGGTGTCACTTTTCCGCTTGTGTTGAGGGCCGGGTTCACGAGGTTTGGGTATAAGTGGGCGATTCGGTTGATTGCGTTGATTGTGGGAATTCTGTGTTCGTTGGGGATTATGTTGGTTCGATCGAGGTTGCCGAAGGGGCAGAGTCGGTCGAGTATCAATTTGAGAGCGTTTCGGGATACCAGATTTACTTGGTTGACTCTGGGGACTTTCAGTGAGTGCAATGTGCTGGCCCATGGCGAATCGGTTGGCTGGAGCAGAAGACTGATGCTAATTCTTATTAGGCCTGGAGCTGGAGGTTTTCGCTGGACTGGGTTTATACCCGACCTATGTTGTGATGCAGGGGTTCAGCACGTCGACTAGCGTGATTCTTCTCTCACTTCTGAACGTGTAGGTTATTTTATCAAAAATTGGAATGCTGAACGAGAATTGATAGCTGACTACCATGACCGACCAGATGCTCTACAATCGGCCGACTGATTGCAGGAGGCGTTGCAGACAAGTACGGCCGTATTAACACCCAAACGGCACTAATTGCAGTCGGAGTCTTTGCCATATTTGTGATCTGGCTCCCATTTGGCAACACACTTCCAGGGCTATATGTCTTTAGCTGCGTCTTCGGGTTGGCCTCGGGATCGTTTTTGAGTCTTGCGCCCGCCTGCATTGGACAGATCTCGAAGGCTAGCGAGGTGGGAGGTAGATTCGGAATCTGCTACTCGATTGTCAGTCTGGCGTATGTGGTCCTTTTACCGTGACACCCCTTCCAATCAATGTTCGATCAAATGTGTCATTTGCTGATTATCGCAGAACCCTCATCTGTATCCCAATCGGGGGTGAAATGCTCGAGAAAGTGGGCAAGCAGGCCATGGTGGCCTATCTGGGCAGTGTCCTGATCGTTGGATTGGGGATGTTCATCATGGCGCGCTGGGCATGTCTGAGCTATCGGTGGCGATGGCAGGCGAAGATTTAATGAATGAACGACGAACAAAAGCATCTGCTTATAAAGGGTATGGTATGAAATAGCATAGCGCTGGACAAAATTAAAATGCAGTGGGAAAAATTGGTAATTTCGGTATCTTCATTTTGGACGTGGTATGATCGCATACATGAATTGTGGCTCCTGAAAGTTTTCAACCATCGAAGAAAGAATATGTAATAAGCATGCAATATGACTTGATTCGAATTCATGAATCGAGGGGATTGAAAGGGTTTGCGGCCCACTCGCCATCGATCGTGCGGAGTTGGTGGAGCGGAGGAGTGGAGAATGGTGCGATGCGCTTAGTTCTGCTCGCCACCCTGGCTCTTGATATAGTCCTCCCTTCGATAAGTTAGTCTCTGAGCGATAGGACTACAGTGTGATTTTGTATGGTGGCTTTTGAAGGGATGAGGGTTAAATCGTACAGGTGCTTGTCGAGCTCGTCCATGTGCTTGCGCTGTTCCTTCAGCTTTCTTCGGAGAACTTCGAGTCTGGGTAATTTTTTTTAGCACACTCCTTCCTCCAAATGTTTTTTTCTTGGAAAAAAATGACACCTACTTCTCCTGCTCCTGCTGTTTAATCCACAGACCCTCCTGGGCAGCCTCGCGACGCTGAAACTGGTCCTTTCTGCCCGCTGTTAGTGATGACGTCACGTATTGGGGAGCTGTCAAGGCTCACTCGGCCAAAAAGCCCCGCGGCTTAGGGGCGCCCGTGTCTCCTGCTCCCATGATGGCTGGCGTAGTAGCGAAGGATCGGAGAGCTGCTGGTGCGGTAGCACGAAGGACAGGGCGCGTAAGTGCGGATTGCATTGCGGATGTAGACGGGGATGAAAGGAGTTCGATCAAAGGTTGGATGGAACTAGGACTGTCGCAGTTCAATTAATAGCGACGGGAAGAGATGGGTCAGGAAAGTTGTTCAGGGTAAAATTGATTAATGTCAGGGGCGGCAGGGGAATTTGAGGCCACCTCGTAATTTGGGGTCGCAGGTGCCTTTATAACCCCGCGGTCGCTTGCTGAATCCGGTCGTGATGGCACGACCCAAAAACGCCAAAGGTACTTCCCGTCGGCACTGGAGGTCTCCGAGTCATCGCGCCACTACAGGGATGGTTGAGAGCCCCGCATTTGTTTTGTACGCGGGAGATCTTTGATTTTGTTTGTATGCATTATGGCCTAGCCCGTAGAAAGTATTGAGGACAGTATGGGCTGGACCTTTCCCTCATGCTCTCAGGGATGGGGCCGGGTTACTTTAAGAATGTGAATGAGTACAGGAATGTGAAGTTTGGAAAAATTATTAACTTAAAGGGCATTGGAACTGATCAAATTCGTCTTTGGTACATAAAATGGAATGGCAGAGCTCTACAACACATATCGGAAGTCTTTCTGCAACCTCCTCGCTGCTGCAATATCGATACCTTCGCTGTCAGCCGTGAGCTGCAATCGCCTCAAATCCTTCGGTGTAAGCTGGACATCCTCATTCGCCATACGCTCCTGTCGCTTGTTTAGCGAGCGCAGATTGAAGTACATAAAGATACCGCAAGCGGCACCAACGGCCTGTAGCCCGATGCAAACCCCCAAGGCTGTCCAGTAGTGTGGCGCCTCATGGTCGAGATAAGTGTAAGGTGTCCAAATACTTGCGGAGTTTCCGATCGAGTTGATAAAGGCATAAGCGGCGGCACGCTTCGCAGGTGGTCGAGGCAGCGCACCCGCGATCCATGAGTAGAGAGTACCGTTCTGTGCGAAGACGAAGATCATCAGGAACATTGCGAAGTAGCGCGGGCCGAACGTCTCCGGTGCAGCCATGAAGATAATAAAACCAATAATGGTGATCGGTATAGGGTAGAAGAAGAACCAGAATCGGACCTCCAGTTTGTCGGAAAACCAGGAATGCCCCAGACTCCAGATCACCATGAAGATATAGGGAGGTGCCACCAGCAGCAGCGAGATGATTGGGTCGGGGTTCAATGTCTTCGTCAGAGTTGGGAAGAAGTTTTGGAAACCAGCCGCACCGGTGATACACATATAAGCCAGAGCCAAGACGTAGGTTTTAATGTCGGTCATGGCCAGCTTCAGACCTTTAATCTGGCTCATGCCGCCTTCCTCGTCCTGGTCAGCTTCAGCCGCGTCAACTGCCAGACGTCGGACAGCAACCTTGCGCATTTCGGGCTGCAGAAGTTTCCAAGTTTCAGGAAAGTCGGGAAGCACGAAGCAGATCACGATACCAACGAAGATAGTGATAGTGCCCTCAATGATATAAAGCCATTGCCACGCCGACATTCCCCGTTTTCCAGCGAGACCGCTCAAAATGCCAGCCGCGATCAAATTGCCGAAGGCACCGCTAAGCAGAGAGCCAGAATAGAAGATACTCATGCGGAAAGCCAGTTCCTTCTTGGTGTACCATTTGGAGAGATAGAAGAGCACGCCGGCGAAGAATGGAGCCTCTATAAACCAGATTGTACATTAGTCGAGACGCTTCAGCGATCATTTGCGACCGATATTTACTTACCGACGAAACCCAAGAGGAACCGACAGGCCACCAGGCCACCATATCCCTTGACCTGGCTTGTCAAAGCAGAGACCAAACCCCAGGCAGTAACGAAAAACCCAAGATATAGTGACGGCCGTCCCATGTAGTTGAGAATCAAGTTACTGGGAACTTGCATCAGAATGTACGCCACGAATAGAATTGATAGACCCGTCTGATATTCGGTTTGAGTGAGGCCGAGGTCAGCTTCCAGACCTTGCAACCTGGCTGCGGCATAGTTATTGCTGTTGTAAATTTAGTACACTGCGCCACAAGCTTTATCAGGGTTATCACTTACCGATCAATATAGTTTAACAAGTAAACCAGCACGACCAATGGCATGATCAAACAGTCGATGCGAACACGCAATTTCTTCTCGAGAACCAACTCTTCCTCTGTCAGGCGCGTGATATGCACGACCTCATCATGGGAGATACCCGCCTTCTCCCCCATCGCCTCTGAGTCAGTGATGCCTTTTTCCGCGTCCGTCATTATGGGAAACGAAAAAGCGTAAAGGGTCTGGAATTGGGTTGGTAATTATCAAGTGGGTAGGGGAAATGGAGCTGTATTCGCTTCTACTCCGCAGATCGGGGAGGGTGAGCTCTTTATGAGAGATAGCAAGGGGACAGAGCCCCGTATGAAAAACAGGCCCATGTCACAACGCGTTTCCGAATGGCCACGCGCATTGGATGCGGGTGCTATCTTCCTGCCAGATTGTGGCGATCACATACTTGATTTTTGGGGGAGCATGAGAACGTGGGGGATTTCCGCGTTGCCGGTGCCAATAGGGGAAGGTCAGGAAGCAGGTATGCGGAGAGACACGAGGGTCAATGGCGTGGTGGCTAGGTATGTTGGATGGTGATAGGTAGAGCCGGCCGCGGCGGACCCCTCACGGGGGAGACGGCAGCCATGGGGTTTGCGGAGAGGAGGCCACTGATATCCGGGGTGAGTGGATCACGGGCAGTCTAAAGTTTGTTCCCCCACGAAATCTTGCTGCTGCATATTGAGGCTTGGTCGGGTCAAGCCTCTTTTTGCTTAGGTGCTGAGGAGTTCGGAGTAAGTCCGGGGCAGATAGTTGAGGAGAAGAGATCAGCCGTGGGCCTGCGTCCTTTTGAGTTTCATCTCCTGATTTGACTTCCTCTCCGCCTATCGCCTTCTTTGTCTGGTGGCTAGCCCGAGAGCACTGGAAGGAAACCGAGTCCGGGCCCGTGTTGAAAGTCTTGGCTTGGCTCGCTCCCTTGGACCATGCGATGCGGGTGTTGCATGTTACATCACGGTGGAGGTGAGATTTGGTGAGTCCAGAAGCAAGTCACCTGATCCTCCTTTTGCACTGCAGTGGAAAGTGGCCAAACGAGGCAGGTCACCAGCTCTCCATCTACCCCAAGACATGGCTGGACGCCTTGGTATTCAACAAACGCCCGCCTCCAAGCCACAGACCTCGCACTTTCTCCGTGCGGAGCTTTCATCATACCCTTCACCTCGGCTTTCCTCCTGGTCTTCTATGATTCTGGAAATACTAGATTTCCTTCCACAATGGGTCACCCATTCTCCTTGGATAATCGCACTGTCCCCTAGTCTCACTGCATTTTAGTATCTTGGCGATCGCACTCTGGCTAAATGCAGGAGTAAATCTTAATCCGAGGCCTCAGTACCCAAGCGAGCTTCTACAAACGGGCTTCGTCGACACACTGGGTTCTTTAGGGAAGCTTGCATATCAACTTGAGACTGATTCATTCGCTTGACTTGGTCCGTAATAAAAGCAGGGGGTATATAAGATGCTTAGCGACGTAAACCTTGAGCTATATAAATTAAGAGATGCGTCTTTTTTTCCAGAATGGTTTTTAGTCTACTCGTATGTCACACTATCCATGTGGTCATCTTCCACTTCTTCCACCTTTCGTGCAAACAAAACCTCCATCCACTCCGGTACAAAGAGCCCACAAAACTCTAGTTCCACCCCAAGATTTCTTGCGCCCGCAATATGCTGCTCTTCAGTATCCTGTGGCGTCAGAAGGTGGTCTTTGACACGTTTGTACCAATAGCCAGCCAGGAATTCCCTCAATGGAAGGCGAAGCTCGTTGAACTTTAGTTCTAGTTCTTCCACTAGGTTCTCAAATTCAACTAGCGATGATTCTGGGTCATGATTGTCGTTGATGTAACTCTCATCGTCTGGATCGTCATTCCTCTGACAAACTGCGCCCCTCTTGGCTTTGCTGAAACAAGTGTGGTTGAGATCCAATGCGTTGAAAGTCAAAGATCTGACGAATGCTAGTGGATATTTCCAGTACTTTTCCTCCCACTCCTGTAGATAGTTGAAAAGCAGCGTGTAACAGCTGTGACACGTACCGTACTCGCCGCACATGGGCCAGGAAGTCATCTCTCGGAGAATGGATGACAGTGCCGTGCATCCGCCCGGAGAGCAAGGGCATGATCATCCATCCGAGACATCTGGATGCGAAAGGAAATCTGTACTCATTGCTGAAAGAGTATCCAAAGCCTCTTCCACATCGCCGGCGTGCTCTGCATGAGAGTTTCGCATTGACCAGTAACCGGAAATCCCTCTTTGGAGTATCGTCAATATCAGAAAATAAACCATTGGTTCATTTGCCCAGGGCCGCTTTCGGTGGAGATTAGCCCCTTTAGAAATATGCCACTGGACGACTGCTAGTATTGACCGAAAGGTCACAGAATAGTGTATCGATCTGAAAGAGCCAAGTGGGGACACTCCATGGAGATCAAGTTGATCAGAAACAAGAAATCCTGCGTTGTATAATGCTTCTGCGCACTGCCTTTCATACAAGCAATGGTAAACAGATTCTCCCGATCTCCAGTCCTTTTGAAATGGAAAAAAGTAGTACCTTGGTTGGAGAGGATGGTTTGTATGTGTTTTGCGAGACTTGAGTAAGTCATAAACTTGGAGGGCCTGAGGGCCATCAAGAAGCGACCCCTCAACACAGTTTGCTGTGATTGACGACGGTAAAAAGGCCTCAGCGAGTCCTCGCAGCCTTTTACGTCTTGCCGCCAGTTCATCAACTAATAGCAACATTCTCTCTCCTTTGTCAGGGTCAGGCAACGTCAAGCTCTCATCGAGCAGACACATGGAGAAAATACATCCCTCTCTCAGCAATATCCTGGCTGAGGAATGGTATTCTGTACCAGGGTATAGAAGAGAAAAGAAGCCTTGCGTCACATCTGCTCCAAACTCAAGAAGGATTTCCAACCCCTCTGGCCACCCAACGGCAAATTGTAACAAGGAAAGTCCATGAACCTGTTCATCAACCAAAATTCGTCCACAACGAAGAGCTTCCCTAAGCTCTTCAGGATCCTCGCGACAAATTATTCTTGCGCTTTCTGGCATGTTTATCACTGCGCTCTTTATTAGCTTCAATGAAAGTGTTGGACTATCAAATGTGTAAACTCTCGCTCTCATACATTCACCGTATCTAGGAAGTATAAGCCGCAGATTTTGTTTCAGGAAAGGAGTCGGACTGATTTGAAGATCAATGACAACTCCAACATCGGCCAATCCTGTCATGAGTTTAAGACTGTTCTCCCGAAGTGGATATAATTTCCATAAACAATTGAACCAGTTCGCGGTAGAGTTAAGGTCAACAGGCCGCACGCCAATATCTAGAAGGAAGTGAATGGCATCGATGAAAATGTCAAGTGGGAAATCGGAGGAATATATCCCGTGTTCCACAATAATCTGCACATTGTAAGGCCTCCATATATTCAAGGCCAGTTGAGCTATACCAGTACTCGTACATACATCGATAAGTGATACAGCTCCATCAATTCCCTGCACGACACAAGAAGGGTGAATCTTCCGGCTCGAGAACTGGTCCTGAAGCCTCAGCAGTGCAGTGCCTGAATCCTTCGCGCCGAACAACCCTAATCCGATAAAACTGTATATTCGTTGGGAATCATGAACAGGAATATCTATCCTCAAACCTGGACTGATTGAAGCTCCGCCAGCCCCAGTTGACATTTCAAATGAAGCCGTTACCATAAGCCCCAGCCAACGACTGTACAAACTGTAGCTTTTATAAACCCTTTTCTGACTTTTTTTTATTGAAAATTCATTCTCTGCAAATGCACCGTTGTTGATCTTCGTATACAATTGGTGTTGGCTGTGTTTATCGCACACGGACTTCAAGATGCTCGGCGGCGGAATGCCACTTTTCAGAGTCAAGTGCTTCACTAAGTCAGTAAAGGTTGAGGGAGTAGGAAAGAGCCATTACCATTTGTTGGATTTCTTGGGAGATGCGAATAGTGTCTTTCCATTGATATCTGCGCCACTTGTGGTCAATACTCCATCCATCGAATGAATACTTGCGCAAGCATACACTAAACGCGTCGTGTTCAGAACGTTCTGCATGCTTTCCTAATTCGCTGCCATGTCTCGCAAGGCATTCTTGCGAAAATGATACACAGCCCTCTTGAGTTGGTCTCGTGCCTTGTCTGGAAAGTTATCCGAGGAACCGGTAGGTCCATATCGTTTGAGTATTTCCTGAAGTCGGGCGATGGACGCATTGATGGACATCGCCTTTTCCGAAAGGTTGGCGGAAGTTTTGGGTTGGGTAATGCGTGTCTCTTCGATCATCTCTCGTAGAGCTTTCAAAGGTAGGCACGACCGTAGGCGACGATTTCCCCGCATACAACCAGACCTAATGAGATCACCCCTACCGCACTTCCAGTGACAGATAAAGGGTCTGACATGGTGTATCTTAGGAAATTGTTGCTCCAGATAGGTCGGGTTCGAGTAGTGGATAAAGTGAGAGAGGAACATCGATCGCGACACGAAAATTCGTAGTGACCATGAGGCTGACACCACTCCCAATTGGAGAGCACATCAAGGCAATCAAATTGCAATCCGTCATCGTACGTGGTGCCAATCAATGTTCACACCGCAGAGCAGCGTGCATATACATGAGTGGCTATACATTACCGGAGTGCCTAGGCCAATCATTAGGCGAGATGGTATACGAGCGCTCCAGTCCTACTCGAGCTTCGCCTCGTTTTTCAAGATTCACCTGCAAAACTACATCATGGTCTGAAATCTGAAGATATCTGTTTCAGGCGAGCTTGGACAGCGCCGAAGCAAATGCGTGTAGGTCACATGACTTCAAAATATATAGCATAAAGCTGTGGTCGCGATAATCACCAGGAATGATTTCTTTTGGAACTCACATTAGCACAGTAGGACTTTATAGTATCCATGGACGTAATGCTAGTATTTAATGGTGATAAAAGGATCTCTAGTCGTAAAGAACCCCGTGATGTTAGTACTATGACTACTACTCAGTACCTAGGTATATATGTTACTCACCTAGGCAGGCCCCACTAAAATAGTCTCACGCCAGCGGTTTTCTTTCTTCTCAACTCTGCAGTTTGAGATCATCTTAAACTTAGAATACCGGCACTATTCTTCTGCGAGCCTCATGGAAGAAAAGCTGGAGGTGGAGCCGGCAACAACACCCGCTGCATGCACGTTAATGTTAGGGGGGACCTTGATGCCCAGGCCCAGCTGGCCGTCCGTGCCTCCGGAGAACTTCGGTCGTCCAAGCTTCTACGGAGTAGTACTCGCATGGAGTACAGAATTGATTCTCAAGTACTCCGTATTGCATGGTCTCTTTGCTGCTGTAACCAACCGGTTTTTTGTCGACCTCTGGTTGCGCCAGGTGACCAGCTCTGCGAACCAATCGCATGCTCAGGTTGCCCATCAGACCACATTTCGTCCACTCTCTCTCTCGACTCCTCACTTTTGGTCCTTTTGTTCTTTCCCAACGTTCCGGACCCTCATTACCACTTCGAGCGACTGACAGAGCTACACCTCTCATCATTCAGCGTTACACCAATAGTATCGTCGCGAGGGTGGCCCCGGTCGCAACGGGCGGAACAGGGTCCCGCACCTACCACCTATCAGCATCGACGATGGACCAAGCTATAGAGTCCAAGACTGGTCCGGAGGGGCTATGATCCACCAGACTCAGCTGGAGATCTCGGACGCCCACGTCGGCAATCTGACCGTCGAAATTCCCGCAGCGCTGTTGGTCCGCGATGTTTCCTCCTCCTCCATCTCTCCATATGCCGCGTCCTGATGGTCGGTGATACGCGACAAGTTGCCAACGACTCACGAGTCAGGAAGGCGTCCAACCGCCAGTCGCGATCCTGTAAAGTCTGTCGGCTCCGCAAAGTCAAGGTACCGTGCTCTCAGATCGCCCCTGGCCGAACGGGAGGGAGGGACCGTTCGTGCCGTACCCAGAACGTCCCACTGGCTCTTGAAGAGATGCCTTTTGTATAGCTTCCGATCCGGTTGAGGCTAACACCTTTCGTTCCGTGTCGCCAGTGTGACCGCGTCAAGCCATGCCATGCATGCTGCGCGCATGGATACCCCTCCAAATGTGTGTACGAAAGTGTCCCCGACGAGGATGCTCGCCCGATTAGCCAAGCCGAAGAGATTCGCAACTTGCGCGATGAGATCAAGGATCTCCGCACTCGAATAAATGACAGGCAGGACGGTACGTGACGAGGCTCCGTTTCCCGACCCCGGATTCTATCTCGGTGGATGCTTAGCCTCCGATGGCGCTGGTGAAACATCCGCTAACGCATTTTGATGCAGGGTCCCAGACTCAACACCTCCAGCGGCTGGACCAGCTGGCGAGCTTATTTGAGTCTATTCGTTCGGCCCCGCTTAGTGTTGTCGACGACTTGGTCCGTGATATTCGGACGACACAAGGTGGATTGAAGAAGGATCTGACCCCTGTTGGGCCGTGGGAGGGCCTCGAAGGTGAGCCTATTAAAGCTTTTGTGGCTACTATACTAGCTTCCCATGCTAACTGTCTGTCATTTGCAGCATACGAGCAATATGACTACCGGCGGCAAAGCTCGCCTGTGTCTGTTATCCCTATTCGCAAGACAATTTCCAACGGCAGCCCCGAACAAAATTTCAATGACCCAATTATACTTCGAGATGATGATGATGATGATGATGAGGATGACGACGAGGAGGAGCGTATGTCGATTGGCAGTGGTTCAGACTCGTCTGGTACGGTCTCTATCATGAGCGTGCAGCGTCCGGCTGTCGATGTATTCGTTGAACGCTTCGTCGACGCTTTCAGCCCTCAAGTCGATCTCAAATCGGGCAAAGCAGGAGCCATACGGGCTGCGGCAGGGATTCGAATGTTTTCGCCGTTGATCTCGGATGCGTTCGAGGCAGTGTCTGTCGCCTTCTTTGGTCGCTCCGTCCAGAATAAACAGATTGAAGCCTCTGGCTTTAGACTTTATCCGCGTGTGCTACGCGGACTGCAAGATGCTTTAAATGACCCGGAGCGATGCAAGGCAGAGTCGACTCTCGTTACTGTAACTCTTCTGCTTGCGTTTGAGGTATGTTTGCTTTCTTCCTGGTTTCTGTTCGCCGCTAATCCATGCAGAGCGTGGAACGTACAACTCAACGCGGTGTTCCGGCTCATGTTCGAGGTGCAGTGCGCCTTATTGAGCATCGAGGTCCGGAGAATCACATGTACGGAGTCGAGCATTTGCTATTCACAGAGCTGCGACCGTACTGGGTATGTTTCAAATAATCTGCTTTATTTGCATGGCCATTATACTAACCATATACAGATTGCCGGTGCACTGGCTGCGCGACAACCATCATTCCTCGCCCGCGAAGAATGGAAAACCATCCCATGGTCGGCTGGAACGACTAACAAGGACATCAACCACCATTTGCTGGATCTCGCCGTGGAAGTTCCAGGCCTTCTCGCCCAATCAGACATATTCCAAGAAGAACAACGATCATCCCTGATGGGCGCACAGGAAATCGCCGTCAAGCAAGCGGCCCTTTGGAATGGAATCACCAATTTGACAGCTCGCTTCGAAGAGTGGTACAATGAATGGGTTATTAACTACCCAGATGGTGCTCCGCAGGACGTTGAGCAAAGCGCCGACCAGGAATTCCCGATTTTCAAGCAGCGCGACCTGCGCACTGGTGCGATCTTCATTCCGACCATCCTCTCCTATCCCAATCTCCTCCTTGCACAAACAATGGCTCTATACTACTCATTTCGGCTCATTCTTTCCTCGATCGATACCCGGCCCGAAGATCGGGTCACACCGATCCAGCAATATGGGTTCGGATGTGGAATCTGTCGGACACTGCAGTGGTATATCCAGACTGCCCCTGGGAATATGATTAATCGACTTGCATTCCCCACGCGGGTTGCTTGGGAGGCACTCCCGGACAATGGCCCCGAACGGGGATTTATGCTTGAAGTTCTGCAGCTCGTGGAGCGACGCCACGCGCTAGGCCTTTGGGGCAGTGGGATGGCGGAGCTCTCAGTCCGGGAGAACTCGCCTTTGAACACGGAATGAATGATGATTGAACGCTTCTCGTATATTTAAATCTGTTGGTATGGACTGTAAAACGAGCGATATCCTTCCGAGCGTGTCATAGCCTGGCGATTGGTTTTCAAAAGTTGAAGATGATTTTGTTTAAGTCTCTTGGAGTATATGTACTAGTATGCTTCTCCTATCTGTACGAGTAAATTTGTGCATTCCTAACGGCCGAATTTTGCGACAGCTTTCGACAGGTCCACTCCGACAACAAAGCTGAAGCCTCGAGGGGAACCTTCAGGGAACCACGCGAGTCCGATTGGGCGGGGATCCACTCAGCCACGATGCTGCCACGCCCAAACAAGACTAGCCGCACCCCATAATGGCTCCGCAATGACATTGATGCGCCAGTCACATTTCCTTGTCTGAATCACAATCGATAGTTTCAGGAACGGATGGGTCTGATGTGTCCGATCGGGAAATGAAGAGAAAAGGAGGCTGATGCGTTGCAGCTGAAAGACCCCAAGATCTCTCATAAAACTCCGGCGTGACACTTCCATGGTTCATGTTCTTTAGATGCTTTAGCCTCAACCTATCTAGAGGCTGATATATCAAATTATCTCTCCATCGAATACCCCAGGTTCCCCCCTGACCATCACCATGCCTTCTCTTCGCCAGGTGCTTGCCTCCACACTCGCGTGCGCCTCTGCCGCGTGGGCCACCGGAATCAACGATTTCACCTGCAAAAGCGATGGAAACCCGGTCGTGCTCCTGCACGGACTGGGCGCTACCTACTATGAGGACCTCAACTTCCTGCAATACTGGCTGCAGAATGAGGGCTACTGCACCTACTCCAAGACCTACGGTGCCTACGATGGTTTCCCATTCGTGGGCGGCCTGAAGCCCATTGCAGAGTCCGCGCCCGAAATCGCCGCCTACATCAAGGAAGTGAGCGAGAAGACCGGCAAGAGCAAGGTTGACCTGGTCGGTCACTCCGAGGGAGCCTTCCAGAGTCTGTATGTGCCCAAGTTCGAGGGTGTTTCCGACAAGGTCGATAAGGTTGTTGCGATCGCGCCACCCACGCACGCTACCACTTTCGCCAATATTTATAAACTCGCTTACCTGCTCGGTAACTCGTCCCGTGAGGTTGTTGGTGATGTCCTGCAGACGGTTGGCTGTGGTGCCTGTGACGACCTCGGTCCCGACGGTGCGGCGATTCTCCGATTGAATGATGGCAAGCCGATTGCGCAGGAGGGAAACACTGTTACTATTATCGCGTCGAAGTACGATGAGTTGGTTACACCGCCAAAGACTGCGTTTGTGCAGGAGGATGGAGTGTCCAACTGGTGGGTTCAGGATACGTGCAAGTTTGACCCGGTCGGACACATTGGCGAGGCGTATGATCTCAACGTGTGGAACCTGGTGAAGAATGCGTTGGACTCGACTCCGGACCGCAAGTTTGTTTGCCTGCTTGGCTCGCCTGGGAAATAATGGGAGAGCGGGGAGAAGAGGGGGGAAGGTGGGAGAAAGACGGTGAAGTCATCAAGTGGATGGGGTGGATTATAAGGGCCATTGCTCCGTACGCGGTCAGTCTCGGATATTAATTGTACATAATACATCATAATAGCTAATGCTCCAAACCCCTGTCCAGTGTGGCGGTTGCAATCAGCCACTCACGTAGGATATTCAGTGCATTCAGTGCATTCAGTGCGTGCAGTGTGTGCAGTGCATCAGTACGGAGTGTAGCACTTACGTCCCCTCCCCGACCAGTTCAGCCTTAAGTGGCACAGATTACGCTACGGGAATCGGTCTACTGCACACGTGTCACCGCAGGGGAAATAAATACCGTATACACAAATTGGGAATTCGGCGCTATTCTGAGCAGCCTATCGCCAAGCGTCAGACAGGCCAGAGTGGATACTCCCCGCCTACCCGGCCCAGCTTGGCTATGAAGCTTAGCCCTCTTTGCACGCACATCACCTACCCCATCGCTCTCCTCATCGCCAATGGTAGCTCGAATTGCCCAATGATTGGTTTTGGATCCACCGCCACACTCCTCTCAATTCGACCTACCCTTGGTTGCGCCACTCAATTAATAGGCAACCCCGGTGGTCCTGACCCAGTCAAGATAGCCCTGGACCAAGAGCCACAGCAAATGGCGTTGTTTCACTCCTGATGGATGGGCCTATCTGATGCCATGTGTGTCCACAAGGTTGCCTATTCCTAGACGGGTTTCAGAGGGAGGGGTCGAGCAATGATGTTGACCTGGCTCTGGTCTGCTCTGGAGGGGTTATAAGTAGCAATTCTCAGCCCCCTGCCCCTCCTCTTCCTTTCTTCTCCATCATCTCTCTCTCTATCTCTCTTCTCCCCCAAGTTACTTCACACTTTACATCTTTCACCATGGGTTGGTTCGACAGTAAGTCTTAAGCTTTCCCAATCCATTGCAATGCATCCCCATGCAGCTGCCTCTGCCTATCCTGCATACACGTGCATCCGTGCTGACACCTCCCTCCTACAGGCGATTCCGATGAGTCTCAGCACTACGACAACTACCAGCAGTACTCCCAGAACCCAGAGGAGCACAAGGCCAAGTTCTCCCATGAGCTGATTGGTGGTGCCGCCGCCTTCGAGGCCATGAAGGCCTACGAGGACCACGAGGCCCGCAACGGTAAGTCCCTCCTAGCTGTCGCCATTCACCATTCATCATCCA
Organism: Penicillium pancosmium; assembly: GCA_031761475.1. Taxonomy (NCBI): domain Eukaryota; kingdom Fungi; phylum Ascomycota; class Eurotiomycetes; order Eurotiales; family Aspergillaceae; genus Penicillium; species Penicillium pancosmium. The sequence goes on from JAVMSB010000077.1 coordinate 56,072, forward strand.
CCCCCATCTCCTACGAACTCAATGGCTAATCTCTCCCATAGGCCAGGTTGACAACCACGCCAAGGCCAAGGAGATCGCCGCCGGTCTTGCTGGTGCCTTCATTGACCGCGAGTTCGAGACCAAGGGTCTTGACTTCGTCGACCGTGAGAAGGCCAAGCGCCACGCCGAGCAGAGCATCCAGAACCAGTTCGAGCAGAGCGGCCGCTGGTAAATCCGGCATATCCGAATTCTTCAGGAAAGCATCAGGCCATGCCTCGGTTTTCATATGATTATGAACTTAGTGAGACGAAATGAATACTAGCGATCTCCAATGACTCCTTACCTTGCATACTCCGTAAATATCCTAGGGTAGGTAGCATCGACAAACCACATCCCCATTCACCGTAGATGAGAATTGTAGGCTGCAAACGAGCCAAATAGCAAACGAGCGCGGGAGTCGGGGAGTTATCTACAAACAAAGCCGATGGGAATGAGTGGGTCAGGGGAAGACTTCCCCCTCCGCCACAGATCGCCGCCAAACCCTGCCACGCTAAAATCTTGGCGATCGAACACACCGCGTCTTGCGCTGTGGAGAGAAAAAAAAAGGGTCAACGAGACGAGGGAGCTGGTCATGCCCTGGTAATGGGGATAGGATAGCTGAGAGCCAAACCTTCACTCTGAGCTCCCCCTCATCTCTCACCCCACCTCCAAAGCAAATCGCCCCCAATAGGGTGCACACGAGGGCTCCACAATGGCAGACACGAGCGTGAACAGTCGCCTGGATGAGCAGATCTAGCAGATGCGCCAGAATATCGCGGATCTACGCAAACGTCGTGAGCTGATCGAACTGCAAGCGCAATTTGAAGCGGAGAATAGACTCTTTGAAGAGGCTCAGCGTAGGCTAGAGGCTATGCGCGCGCCGGCCCCGGAGAGTCACGGTGTACGTGCCCACGCCAATTCCAATACTAATATCAATGCCAATGCCAATGCGGCCACGCAGACCCCGTCAAAACAGTCGACGACTACAAATGGGCCATCGGCTCTTCTCAGCCCGCATATGGGTGGTGGGTTCACCATCAAGGGCACGGCGCACACTCAGGCTGTGGATCAATTTATGGATTCTCTACAGGGTGATATGGGTAGAGCAGAGTCTGAATTGCCTCCGATACATGAAGGGGGCTCCGCCAATGGCGGCTTGCGGTCTACTTCACAACCTGTTCTTACCCCTATTGAAACTCCCCGGAAACCGGGACATCGGCCTCAAAGTCAACATTCGCGTCGACCCAGTGGACCAGTCAATCCTCTCTCACTCGTTGCTGAACGGGTTGCCGAAGTGCCTTGTCTTACTGTTATACACCCGAAGACTCGCTCGCTGGTATCTGAAGCGGAGTCAGGCTCAGAGAAGAGATCTCACTCGACGATGATGAGTGAGGAGCGGGATAGTGATGAATGGGACGGTAGCCAGAGCGGAGACTCTGACTCAGACGAGCCGATGGACACGAACTAGAGCAGGTTACCCTAAATCCCGCCGAATGCGCCCAGGGCGCCATCACGTTCGATGACAACAGCCCCGTTGAGCCGGAGGACTCAGCGCTTGCAACACCCTGGGCCGGAACCATCGGTGCCTAAATACGAAGCCGAAAGCTGGCCGGCATGCCTGAAGCTGATGCAGGTCCTGGAAATGCACTTTTCGATGTACCCAGAATTCTACAGCTTCGAGGATCGCAAAGTACAGCTTGGTGAGAAGTATCTCTGCGCAACCTTTGCTTCTGAATGGGACGATCGACGCCGCAAGTTACAGGGCCCGTCCTGGGTGGCATTCTGTCTTTTCCTCGCGGAACAGCTTGCGAAATTTGTGAAACCCGATGTGGCGCGGCGCAATTATACCAGCACTTATCAGAAGCAAGGTGAGAGGATTCTCAAGTTTGCGATGTATTTGCAGCAATATGCGCCACATTTCAATTCGGCGCATCATAGCCGAGTGCGTCATTTCTATGACAGAGTTCTACCGGTATTCAGGAACCGAGCAGGAAGGAATTGGCAAACCTTCGATGGGCTTCATGACGTTGTAGAGTGCATGGTAAAGGTTGAGCAGTCACTTCCCAATTATGACGGATCAGGCCCGCGCAAACGACTGCGGGCGGATAGTTGAGGTCGACAGATTTAACATTTTTGGAGCGGCATGCATCAGGAGCTATTCTTTTTTTTTCTTTTCGTTTTCGGTCCACTGGACAATGCATGGAAGGGACATTGTGATACTGGCATCATCGGGCTAGCGGAGTTATCCATTATTGTTCATCTTTTCTTTGTGCACTTTACTAATCTTAGCTAGAGTCAGCAAATTAAAGTATCTTTTTCTCCCCGAGTACTAGTAGTAGTATCATGTTATAAACAAAGGCATCCCCGGCTCCACTTTGGACTGCATACCTGAGTCAGTGATTTCTCCAAATCGCCAGGATATCCGATCACACCGACATAATACGACCCGAGGCCAACTCCATCGTCGATCGCGTTCGTCGATGCACACAAAGGGTGGAAGTGGGGGAATCCACCCAAGGATATTGGCTCTCCTGGGCTGCAGGATGACCGCGACGAGGGTAGTGCATCGGGCTTGCATCCCTGGCCCTCCACCAGCCCATCACAACCCTCCAATTTCTCAGCGCAAAACCTTGCGAACCGGGGCCAGCATGCTCACCATTCCCAATGGATCCTGATTTCATCAATGGTATCGTGATCGATCAACCTCAGCCATTCACACCGGGGCCCCTAAGAATTCTGATAGGCTTCACAGCCAGTCCCTCCCCCCACCCGCGGGACCCTTTGATCGGCACTGCCCATGGTTCACTCGCTGTCAACCCCCAAACACGCCGCTCTTATCTGATTCTCTTTTCTCTCCTTCGTCAACTCCAGGAATGGGAGAGTGAGTTCTGGAATTTTGACTTCTCTTGCACTGCCCATCGGCAGCTAGGTTTCTCGCTTACCCGTTTACTCTCCGACGAGTGTCGCGCTACTATTAATGAAGAGGGGTGTGGACCTTCCTCCCCGCGGCATCCTTTGTTGATTCTCTTATCGGCCCATTGTCTGAGCCATGGACGATTGGAAATCCCTTGACCCACGCCCGCTGCCGCACCGCCGGACTCCTTCGTCGAGGAGGAGGCCTTGGACTGCGATCTTGCTACTCGGGGCATCCGGATTTCTTGCGTGGACAACATGGTCATCTACCGGATCGTCAAATCCAGCGCCAGAGCCAGGGCCTACACCGAGTGGGTCCGAGTCGCCTTTCAGCTGGGACGAGATTGACCCCTCGCCTGTGCTGGACTACCGGGACTGCGGCGATGGCTTCCAGTGTGCACGCCTGCAAGTCCCCATGGATTATAATCGCACCGAGGCCGGCGATCGAACATTTTCGCTTGCGATAGTTCGTATCCCGGCCAAGGTGCCCGTCTCGGATGCCCGATACGGCGGAGCTGTTTTGATTAACCCAGGTGAGTCCGTTCTATGAAATACATCCACCCGGAACCGTACTTATGCAAGCAACTAGGTGGCCCTGGTGGCTCTGGAACATTGTCAGCTTTGTTATCCGGTCGTAATCTTCAGACTATTGTTGATGCAGAGAACGATCCGTATAGAGCCGCTTTTGACGGAAATGACCGGTATTTCGATATAATTGGATTTGATCCGCGTGGTGTTGGTGCAACCACGCCTGCAGTAATGTGTTTTCCCGATCCTACATCTCAAAAAGAATGGGAGCTACAGTTGGAAGCAGAGGGTATGCTGGGGAGTTGTCCAAATGCCTTGCAAAGAAACTGGCAGCGGACTCAGGCCTTGAATCAAGGCTGTTCTGTTTTTGATATGAACGCTGGCGCTGGTGCAGCTAACGGTGATGACCCCATGCTGTCTTATCTAAATACCCGCCTCGTTGCTCAGGACTTGGTCACCATAATCGAACGCCAAGGCGAGTGGCGTGAGAAACAGGGCCTAAAAGCACAGGCTACTCATGATAACTGCCACGGTGTGGATGAGTCGCGCGCTATTTTGAGACGTACACAATGGCGCGTTGATAAAGAACCTCTATTATACTGGGGCCGATCCTACGGTACCGTCCTCGGCGCGACCTTTGCAGCATTATTCCCGAATCGAGTTTCACGAGCGCTGCTGGATGGCGTTGTGGATATGGATAAATATTACGAAGGTAGAGGGCCCGATGTTATCGCGGATGCAGATGCGATTTTTGACAAATTCGGTCAATACTGTGATGTTGCTGGGCCAGACGGTTGTCCCTTCTATGTCGAAGGCGGGCCTGAGGTAATCAAGGATGCGTACTGGACACTTGAAAATCAGATCCTGAACAATTCCATTCCGGTTATGGCTTCTCGGACCCACGGGCCGGAGGTCGTGACCTGGACTGACTTGAAGGCCATCCTCCGCGTCTCCATGTACCAACCTTTACTTGCGTTCCACACTTTTGCAACTCTTATGGGGTCCCTTTCAAGGGGTGATCCAGAGCCAATGGCCGTTTTCAAGCATAGCAGGCATGTCGAAACCTGTCCGTCGAAGGCGTGTAAAATCGCTGGCCCTTGGTCTCCGGAATGTAGCCTGGGTCAAGACAATACCCTATACGCGAGTGCGGCTATTCTTTGCTCTGACGCTAGCTATATGACACATCATGATCAAGAGAGTTTTGAGGAGTTATGGACTCAGCTCAAGTCCGATAGTGCTACTCTTGGCGACTACTGGGCTCAGCTACAAATGGCTTGTGTGGGATGGCAAGCTAAGGCCAAGTACAAGTTTACAGGTATGCTGCAGCTTTACGAAATCGCATTGCTAGCCTGGGTTAACATAATATAGGGCCTTGGGGCGGTGTCACGGCGCATCCCATTCTATTCGTCTCTAATAAATTGGACCCAGTGACGCCTCTTCGCAGGTATGCATATCGTCTATGAGTTACTAGTTTAGGTTTACTACTTTGGGAAGGGAAACACACACTAACATCCGTCAGTGCTCAACACATGTCCAAACAATTCCCTGGATCGGCAGTTCTTGAACAAAATTCAGAAGGCGTAAGTGTCCACGTTGCTTTTTCTTTGTTTCCTTGACTTCCCAGCTCATTGCCGGAATAGCATACCACTATTGCAGCACCTTCGCTTTGCGTAGCCAAGGCGATTCGAAACTATTTCCAGACCGGTGCTCTCCCAGACGCCGGGACTATCTGTGAGGCTGATCTAAAGCCGCTAGTGGGTGCGTCAGCTGGCATTCACAATCTCGGCAGGGACCTGAGCCCTGGGGACCGCAAGCTATTGGATGCGTCGCTGGCCGAAGTGATGCGAGGACACTTCCCCCATATATCGTTCGACTGGAACTTGTCCTAGACCATTGAGTACGCTCGACTTTTATTCAAGTTGTCAGCTATTTATCATGAGATCACGTCACTTCAGCCCTTTATTTCGGATCGTTTGGTCTATTTTTATTCTTCTCTTCTATTGCATTTGCTGTTATACATGAGCGACTCGGACTATTTTGTGTGCATCCGGCAAATCAAATCATTCTATTTAACCAAGCTCCCCCTCTTCTACGTAACCTCGGATATTTCCCCATAATCTCCATCCAAAGTTCGGTAGATGCTTGCTAAAGTGGAGACCCCCGCCACACCTCGGCATGCCCAAACGTCCTTCGAATGGGCGTGCTCGGATCGATAAGCAGGGTCAACCCCGCTTGTTGATCGCATTCCAGTACTAGTACTACGCATTGCTTACGACGAAAGATAGCGAATATCCTATTCTCCCTTCTCACACCATTTCGAGGTCTCTGATTATCGATATCGATTCATCATCCATCATGGCTCCCCCCACAGCAACCGAGACCGCCAGCTCCATCACTGTGCAAGCACCGCAGTCTTCACAGGCAGCTGGGCTCGAGAAGGCCAAGGTGAAGATGCAAATGCCGGCAATGCCCAAATTCGAGGATAAACTGGAAGAACGAAAGTATCTCAAGGGCCGACTGGCTGCGGCTTTCCGGATCTTCGGCAAGAATGGTTATGATGAGGGTATGTATAATTGCCAAATAATGAATCCTTTTTATTTCATTGCTGCTGTATCTAGTACCACATGGAGGACACCATGTGTAAAAACGTACCTACCCTAAGCATAGTTACTGATTTCCGCATTCTTATCTTGCAGGTGTTGCTGGCCATATTACCCTCCGCGATCCCGTCGATCCCACCACCTTCTGGGTGAACCCCTTCGGAACAGCCTTTTCGCTCATGAAAGCGTCAGATTTAATCCAGGTCGATCATTCCGGCAAGGTCATTGACGGCGGCCCCAATCGCATGCTCAATGCCGCGGCCTTTATGATCCACTCTGCTATTCACACCGCGCGCCCGGATGTACTCTGCGCTGCTCATAGTCACAGTCTTCATGGTCGGGCATTCTGCTCGCTGGGTCGACCGCTTGATATCACAACGCAAGATTCCTGCGCTTTCCACAATGTGAGCTTGACTCGTTCCACAGATCTTTTTTCAGTTATTCCGAAGACCTTAAGGAAAAGCATTGCTAATCCAACCCGTTCAGGACCACGTTGTGTATAAGCAGTTCAACGGCGTTGTTCTCGCCGAGGAAGAAGGTCATAATATCGCCAGAGAGCTGGGCGATAAGAAGGCCGCGCTCTTGCAGAATCACGGCCTTTTGACTGTCGGACAATCGATCGAGGAGACGGTATTTTGGTTCGTGAGTTTGGACAAGTGCTGCTACGCACAGCTTCTCGCGGATGCGGCGGCGACCGGACGTGGAGGGCAAACGGTGAAAATTGATGAAGCGGATGCCGCATTTACTTACAAAACGGTCGGTACGCCGATGGCAGGTTGGTTTAGCGCGAAGCCCTTGTTTGATGTCATTCATCACGAGACGAAGGGGGAGTACCTGGAATAGGCTGAAGAGGAAAGATAGTTACTAAGTATAGCTATTATGCCGCATATTCTCAATAGGTTGGAATAAAGCTACGAGTGTATAAAAAATTTCTCCATTGGTTTATAATTTATAAATTGGAATCTAGATCCGGGTACAGCTAATATTTTATCTGTGCAAGAACGATTAGCAAGCTCTGAAACAATTCTTCAAGCAGGGGTCCCCACCACGACCTGTCATCCCATTCATTCGGGGATCGATGGATTGGTCTTAGTGGATGGGTCTTCAGCCTTATTCGGTCAAGGTTTCTGGTGGGACGGGTTTGATGCCGAAACTATTGAGGGTCTCCGTGCTACCGTTTGTTGCAGATATTAATGCGCCAATCAATGGTTCGGGGGAATGGGTGTTTGTGAGGGATTTGCCGTTTCACTTGTGGGCTTTCTTCAATTTATTTTCCTCCGAAGTGAAACATCATGGGGACTCGGGATTATAATGGATAAATTGATTGTTTCAACTACGAACCTGCCAAGGAAACCTCTCCTTAACACGAATAGAAAGTAAAATAAACTTAAGAATTGTGTATAAATAGTGGGCAATGGCTCACATTTGTAGTAATGATAGACAGCATTCTGAAGATAACCTCCAGTTCTCCAATAACTCAAGTCACCATGCAGCTTTTTCTTTCCCTGATCGCCGGCGCAAGTCTGGCGAGCGCTAACCTGCTCTCCACGGAGGGTTTGCTGGCCAAGCGCGACAGCTGGGGTGGAAGTGTGTCGCTGGGCCCAACTAAATCAACCATCGTCAATGCCGTTACCACTCTCATCCCCGGCGCTGCACCATCTACTCAGAATGGAGTGCTGTTCCTTTGGCCCGGTATGTCCAATGGTACTGGCGACCTAGTCCAGACTACCCTCGAGAGCTGGCCGGACAACTCCTGGTGTGGAGCTACCACTGGGCAATGGTGCGTTCGCGCCAGTGTCTTCGGATCATTTGGCCAGTTGGATGGCACTGGCAGCCCTGTCAGTGGATCTGACAAGGTCCGCATCGAATATAATCTGGAGAGTGATGGAGAAACTTGGAAGCAGTATGTATTCACGAGCCCTTGTACTTGAAGAGCTATGAAGACCTAATATTCTTGCAGGACTGTCACCAATGCGGACACTGGTGCTGCTCTTTCTTCCTACTCTCACGCCTCTGGCCCCTACATGACTGGGTAAGACTTACTAGCAAAATTTCTTTTTGGAAATAAGTTTGATTGACTAACTAATTGTGAATAGCTACGGTACCGGCACGGAGTGCAATGATGGCTGCTCCGGCACCATCGCTGCCCAGAAGTACGTTGATACGACTATCACCCTGGCCTCAGCAGATACCACCTTCGGTGACACCATTGCCAGCGCATCTGGAGCCACATACACTGGTCTGAGTTCAAGCTCGGGTGGCAAAGTGTGGAAAATCAGCGCCATCAACGTGCCCGCAATGACCTAATGGAAGGGGAACGACAGTAGCATAAAAATGAGATTCGTGTATTGTATTGAAATAGTTTAAAGCTCAACGCAGCAAAAATGAAGAATGAAAATCCAAGCAACAAGTCGCTAGATATGCAAGTTCCCAAAATATTAAACATTACTCCGTATAGTCCAGGTCGACAGCCAACCGCACCGGACCCGGCGGCGCTGCACCACCAATACCATCATGGTGCTTCTTCGACTCGGTATAGGCATTAATGACCTTCTTTGCGTCCGGGGTGAGTATAGAGCATCCTTTCCCATCAGCCATGCATATCCGCATTCCCTGTACCTTCTGCTTCGCAATCTGCGCTTGGATGGCAGATACATCCCAACCAGACCAGCCATTATTCTCGATATCGCCGAAACTAAACTCGCCCCAGGTAGAGGTATAACCACCAAAATCGTCCGTCGGAAGGCCCTTTGTTCCCGGTGCAGCACCCCAGCCACCGATGGAATCTTCGTCAAAGGCGATGTACTTCGTCTCGCCGGGTGCCAGGACAAAAGTCACGGCAGAGTGACCATACCACCCGTCCATCTTGCCGTCGGGTCCGATCTTGTTCCAGATAATCACTGTCCAGGGCTCACTGTTGGCACCGGTGAATTGAGCCACGTACTTATACTTGTGGGCCTCTGTTGGGCTGACTTCGATGATGTTGCTGCCCCAGGGAACTCCCACATTCCCGTGGTATTGGATGAGTGTTCCGGCTGGCTTGCTGTGGCCGCCGAAACGGCGGGTCGAGAACTCGTTGTTGGCGGGGAGGTCTGTCCACTGCATACCTGCTGGAATGTCGGGTCCATTGGGGTGGAGGGCGTTGTCCAGTCCGGGAACTGGGAGGTGGGGGAGTATATCTGTCGGGTCGTCGGGCAAGATGGTCGGAATCGATTGGAGAAGGTTGGGATTCTGGTGAGCCGCTTTTGTTTTAGAAGCTTTAGGTAATGGACGCTCCTCTGCCGAGGTTAAGGATGGCGAGGGAGGTTCAAGGTTGGAAGACGAGGCTGGCATGCTATTGGAGACGCTTGGCTCGGCTGTTTCCATGTCTGTGATTGTCTTGGTCATGTGTATGGTGGTTGTCTCCTCATGAGCTTGTGTTTGAGACACGGAAGCCTCAATATGGCTGGACTCAAGGTGCATAGGTTCAAACTGGGATGCGGTTTCTGATGTAGTCGAAGAGATTGGCTGCAGCGGCGCTTCAACCACAGAGGACTTCGGCGGGATAGCTTGGATTGTAGCTGTTGCTGGTTCGAGAACACTTTCAACTGGCAGCGGCTGAGGAAATGCGGCCATGGGCAATTCTTGGGAAGCAATGGGCTTGGGAGGAGTAGCAGTTGGCTCAGGATAGTCCTCGAAAATAGTCGTGGTAACATATCTAGTGTTGGTGGGAATACAGTCTTCAAAGACAGTGGTCGTCAGGGTGCGAGTCTCCACAATCGTATCTGCTGGGATGCGGTCGATCCAGTTCAGGTCTCTGGGCTCCACTTGAACATGAGGCTTGATCTTTCCATGGTGATGTCTGTGGTGGTTGTGGGCTCCCAGCACGAGGTTGGCTCCGATGGCCAGGATTAGTGGCGTGTAGATGCTCCCGCGCATCATGAAATGAGTGGATAGTAACGCAGGACAGGTAGTTTAGTTGGGTATAAGGGAGAGTACAAGAGAGTAGATGAGCTTTACTCGAAAAATTAAGATAAAGAAAGACTTTTGTGGCTTAAAAAAAGAGATTTAGGGAGAGATTGAAGTTGGATAGGGATTGTGACCACGTTTACTGCGTGGTGGAAATTGTTGTCGGCTTCATGGTTGTCGTGTTGTCGATGAACCCAAGGAACGCGACGGGGAACGCGCCCACATCTTATACTGTGACGCGATGGTCTGGCCCTTGAAGATCAGGAATGTTATTTCGCGTCGGATCTTGGAAGGGCGATCTGATATGGACAGTAGCAGTCCCGAATTCCTTTCCGCTTGGCCAGACACGAACGCGTTCCCTATGAAAAGATCCCGTTTTGTGAAGTTCGATTCATCAAGGCACCTAAATTCAATATCACTCTGCTTTCCTATCATAAAATTAAAAGAATGAAATTGCAATCGGCGATTTGATGGTTGGTCCGGTCGCGTGAGGTCTCGCCCTGCTGCTGCGACCCCTCGCATACCAACCCTAGATTGCCGAAAAGGCACCTCCACACGTGAAGTAAAACGTGGTGACTGTAGCACAGAAGGTAACAAGAAATTGAGTTTAACAAACCTACTTATTGAGGTTGTTTTTCTTCCGTCCAACGAGTGTCCAGATTCGGTGGGGGTACATAGTTCGGGCCAACAGCCGAGCCTGTCCAGGTACTGGACAATCCCAACTTGAATATCTACTCTATGGGAAAGGCTTTATTAATAAGGTCCCATAAAGGAATCAGCAAACAAGTGTTCTGCAGCTCAGGCTGCCATTAGGCGACTCCTTCAAGTTGTTATTGATTTTAAACCTCGGATGTCGGAGATACTAGCCGGAGAGCCATAAATATATAAGGCAAGAGCGCTCAAATTAGCAGGCGCCCAAGTGCTGGACGTATCCTCGCCTGATTACGCTAAAATGGACGACCGTACTGCTATATATTCTAAATGGCGGACAGGATAAGAGTTCTGATATGTAGTAGCCTGTCAGTGGTAGTACTAGTCACCTGGGCATCTACTAACAACTTGAATACCGTTCACAGGTAAATGCTAATAGTAAGATGGGGAAACATCTTGAAGATCTGGAGCTACTGTATGTTGTAGCACCACTGAGTTTGGGTGGCCAATTAAACAGCGGCAGCGCCAACATCTTCAATCCTTGGGGCGATCGGCACCTCGAAGGAGCGCATAACCAGCACCCATAGCCCCCACATCAATTCATCGCAATGCTGCCTCTAAATGGTAAGGAACGCAACTCACAGATTTCTTCGAATTTCAGATTATAAGAAGTGTTCTGTGCGAAGAAGTATTGCGAATTATTCTATTACTACGGGTACTAAATTTGGGAAGCCGAAAGAGTTCGCGTATGCCATACACCTCCACCTCCACCTCCACCTCCAGCACACAGCCACATAGAAGCATGAGACAAAGAGGAAGTTTGCTCCCCCAAGGCTGGCCCTCCTGAAGATGATGAGTCAGGCATGAAGAAAAAGAAAAAAAAAGGGGGGGCTTTGGAGCGAGACCCAGTTCGCGATTAATTTGCATTCATAGCAGAGAGTGTTCCAAGAACACTCGACATGGTCTCGGCATTTGAACGAATCTGGACCTCTGATTTGTCGAATGGCCAAAAATCGAGCATTGGCAGCACTGCCACATTGTGGTTTTTAATTTCCAACCGATTGCGCGCATCTTGGCGCTTAGAATATTGCTTGGCACTTGGCGCCAGGGATTTATTTTTATTTTTGATTCATCACTTCAAATCAGGCAGCAGCCTCGTCTCCACAGCCTTGGCTGTTTCTTTGCACTATTGATTGCACTTTTAGTGGGGGCTCCATGGACTCCGATGCATTCAGGATCATTCAAGGTAAAAGATTTATGTACGGATACACTCTCCGCGTACTCCGTATCCCTTATACTATATGCCTTGATTGATCAGGTGAGAAATTAGGTAACAACAAAACCGGATTTCTGCATGAACATGGATGTCTCGAATATGTGATCGTTTTAGCGCCCGATCTCTTTGATCATCAGACAGGTTTCATGTGCGCTGGGGGCGGGCTGGTGATCAAGCTGAAAGGAATGGCTCATATGGTACTTCGTATAGGACTCGCTACTCCGTGCCTATCAGATTGCAATACGCCTAGTCAGCAGCCACAATAGCGTCCAGATATAGACAATGTAAAGTCATCCGGAGCAAAAGTCAAACTGAAAGAAAGGACAGGAACACTGCCAAAAGAAATGGGCCAAGCGGGTCCGCTCTCTTGCGCTGTCTTGGCCACCAACGACAGCATGCGACCGGATGGGGGCGGACGGGGTTTCTGCTCGGCGCCCAGAGGCCCTGGACCCTTTAGGGCCGCCCCCGTCTTTGCTTTGGTGCTGTCTGCCCGATAACTCGAGTTTTGTCTTCTGCAACCCCTTTGTCATCCATGGGGACACCAGAAAACACCAGATTCCGAACTCATGAGGCTTTTCAAAGGGCCGATCGCCCTGGTGGGCGGTATCCTCGCCCTACGAGGTGCTTTTGCGATCGACGTCGATCCCGAGAATGAAGGTATGTCAATGTCAATCACCCGAGATCGTGCTCGGTTCAGTTCAGTTCCCCGGCCAAGGTCTCTTTCTAACATTCATTTCTTTGCGTTGGGGGGTAGATTCTATCAAAAGTGCGGCTAAGACAGTCGCGACATCTATGGTCGATTACTACAATGCTCGCGACTCCAAAGACATTCCCGGAAAATTCGACGATACCTGGTGGGAGGGTGGATCCATGTTCATGACCCTGATTCAGTATTGGTACTTGACTGGTGATGATCAATTCAACGATATCATTCAAGAGGGCATGTACTGGCAGAAGGGTGCCGACGACAATTATTTTCCGAGTAATTCCTCTTCATACCTCGGAAACGACGATCAAATGTTTTGGGGCCTGGCGGCGATCATCGCGGCAGAGTTCAATTTCCCCGAGCGAAGTGATGAGCCCTCGTGGGTCACCCTGGCTCAGGGTGTCTTTGATGCACAGGTTGCTCGTTGGGATAAGACGACTTGCGATGGTGGACTGCGGTGGCAGATTTGGCCATATCAAAATGGATATGAAATCAAGAATGCCATCTCCAATGGTGGATTGTTCCAGTTGGCGGCCCGCCTGGCTCTGTACACTAAGAATGAGACTTTTGCCAACTGGGCGGAGACGATTTGGGATTGGAGTTTGACAACCCCTCTGTTGAAGAAAAAGAACTGGAATATTGCCGATACCACGAATGTTGATGCGGACTGCAAGGATCACGGCGATTGGCAGTGGACTTACAATTATGCTACTTACATTGCCGGTGCCGGGTATATGTATAACTACGTGAGCTCCTCCCCTCCAACTTTCTGGCGAATACCATGAGATGCTAAACATTATTATTTTACAGACCGAAGGCAAAGATTATAAATACCTCGAAGGCATCACTGGATTAATCACGACCTCCAACCAATTCTTCCCAAAGAGTGGCAACGGCCAAATTATGTCCGAAATTACCTGCGAAGCCACTGAAAAATGTGATCGCAACCAAAAGACTTTCAAGGCATATTATGCATCCTGGCTTGGATTTATGTCCCTTATTGTGCCCAGCAATGTGACGGAATCCACCATGGCGAAATTCAAGACATCCGCTGTTGCTGCTGGTCAGCAATGCTCGGGTGGAAAGGATGGGAAACACTGTGGAATCCGGTGGACGATGCAGGCTCAGTGGGATAAAACCACGGGATTGGAGCAAGAGATGGCTGTTCTGGGTGTCTTGAACGCTATCATGGTCCCGTTCAAGCAACAGGGTCCTTATAATGTGGACAATGGTGGAGAATCCAAGTCAGATCCGAACGCAGGAGTAGATCATGATCCCAAGACCAGAACGATTACCTCCGGAGACCGAGCTGGTGCTGGAATTTTGACGGCTGTCTTTATTGCGACTTGGGTGGCTGGTCTTGCATGGGCAATTTGGGGTTAGAATATACTGAGCATACTATTTCTTCGGCGTTCAAGTTGGTATATATATTATTTTCTTTCAAATATTCATTCATGTACCAGTAATTCAATCCAATCGCTCATACCCAACCATCTGAACCTCAACATCTCCTTCCCGTTTCCACTCCCCAGTCACATCTTCCCCAACCCACTCCGTCACCTCCTCCGCACTAACACTGCGCCACCCATTCTCCGCCGTAAACTTTTCCACTGGGAAGAACGCATCACACTCAAACGGTTCCTCAGCCCCTTCCTCACCACTCTCAGTCACAGGCTTCCGCACCACATGCGTCATAACAATCCGCACAGGCCTCTTCATCAAAGCCTCAGACCTGCCCCGCAACGAAGCACCATAGATCTCCGCACCACCAATAACAAAAACTTTACCCAGGCGTCCCTCCGCCCCGTAAACTGTATCAAGCTGTTCCAGCGCATCGTCCAGACTCGGCGTGACAATAGCATCGGTAGCGGGCTCCTCTGCGGAGGATTGAGCTGGAGCTGGACCTGAAGCTTGCCCTTGCCCCGCCTCCGCCGCAGCTTCAGCCTTAGCTTTAGCCGTAGCAGCCATTTTCGCCTTCCTAGCCTCCAACTCCTGTAACACACCCTCACGCACCGAACCCGTCTGATCACGCGTAATCACCACACTAATTCGCTTGGCCAATGGGCGGAGGTGTTTCGGGACAGAGTCGTAGGTTTTCCGTCCCATGATGATGGCATTGGTAGTGCCCTGCTTGGGTGGTCGTGAGGTGACGCGCGCGAAGAAGCTCATGTCGGCTTTTATGCGTGGCCATGGGAGAGTTCCTTTTAGGCCGATTCCTAGGCGTGTGGCATTTTGGTCGGAGGGTGGGGTGGATGTGGTTGCGGACGCGGACGCGACGCGTATCGGGGTTGTTGCGACGATTAAGGTGAGGGGGAGAGAGGGGGGGATTGAGTGGGTTGTTGGTGGTGGCATTGTGGACTTTCGATTTTGGACCTCTCGGATTAGAGTGAGTTGGGTTGAGTTGAGTTGAGAGGGGTGGAGGGGGAGTTTGAGTGTTAGCGGCATTGGAAGTTTCCCATGGGATGCGGTTCCCACCTGAGTGAGTGCCGAGCTTATCGCCGCGGTTATCGCCGTATTTTAAAGAAGGTACCTTTTAGCCCCGACCTTAGTCCCCGGCTAAGTATACATTAGGGTAAGGTACCTCTGGGTAGTTAGACATAGGCACTTGAAGCTACCAACTCTTTATTAGTAGTAAGATGGAAATAGTAATAGTGATGTGTATATGAAACGGAATTAACAAAGGCAACATTCAATTAACAAAATAAATATATGCTACTAAAACACCCCTACATTACGACCATTCTCACTGTACAGATTGAAAACAAAAGGATGACCTATACGCAATTGTATGTCCAGCGAACGATTCTATACAATTCAGACCGCCTCACCATTGTCAGGGCTCTGGTAGTAACTAAAACGCAAGAGGGGAATATGCAATGTGCAATGCTATGCAAAATATCAACAAGAAGCGAAAAGCACATGTTAAACATTCAACGGATGATCAACGCCAGCCAGAATATGGCCCCAAACGGCATGAAAAACAGTGATGCAAGATGCATGGCGAGTCGACTTATTCGTTCGTCTTCATGTATTTCACAAAAGACTTCTTATGTACGAGACCAACATATTGTCCATTTTGTAGGACGCAGAGGTAGCGGAGACCAAGCTTGGCGAAGCATTGGTAGACAAGATCGATAGGAGAGTGGACATCAAGGGCAATTGGAGACTAATTCGGATTGCATTAGAACCGGGAAATAATTGTTGAAAATGGAAATCAAGGCCATGACTTACTGGGTCAATATAACGAGTGAAGTCGTCCTGCAGGAGATCTTCATTCTCGCTATCATAGATTGCGATGGAAGAGTCCATCGACATGAGGCAAATAGTGTGATCTTCATCTGCACCGAGAGTATCGAGAGCGTATTCTAGGTCTGGTGCCGGGATTAACCCGGTGAGGACGCCATCCCGTAAAATGGGAAGACCGCTGTCCAGCTCGCCAGCCATCAGCAAATCTTCGAGTTTTGAGCGGAGTTCCGAAGCTGCAACAAATGGGGAGCCGGAGATGTCAATGGTACGCTTCTTTCGAGCAGGCCGAACGATATCTCCTAACTCGGCATCGGAAATCGGTTGTAATTTGCTATCCAGGAAGGGATAGGCGTTCATGTCGGTGAGGAAGTCCTAGATTTCATTAGTATTTGCGGTGAAACGGAGAGGGGTGCGTCTTACATAGATACTGCGTGGCTCGATGGCATCGGCAGTCCACTTGGCGCAGAGGATTGCCAGAGAGAAAGGGAGCACATGGTCCAGACTCCCCGTGAGCTCGAAGAGAATGACAGCGAGGGTTACCGACAGGCGCGTAACGCCACACATTGTAGCTCCGGCGGCGACCAATGCGTACACACCTGGGGTAACGCATGATTCCATGCCACTGATGTCACAGGAGTTGAATAGGAACATGGTTGGATTCTTTGCTGCCCAGTATTGAACCACATGTCCAACAATGCGGCCCATCAGGCCGCCCACAACCATGGAGGGAACGTAGATGCCGGCAGGGACCTTGATTCCAAATGTGACTACAGTCAAGAAGCTCTTGATCACAAATGCGCCAAGAAGATATTGCACGACTTCAAGAATATTGTCTTCTTGAGGACATAGGCCGGTGCGTGACTTCGATTCTCCTGTACAAGGGGTTGTGAGCTCAAAGAGGAGTTCAGTAACCGGCAACTTGGTATATCGATTCCAGAAGCTAATTAGACCGGTGACCAATGCGACGAGCAGAACCTCAAACATAGGAGAGCGTTTGATGAGCGGGATGCGACGGAAAGACCGAGCCCACCAACTGGACGCCTTGATAAACAGTGCACCTAGTGCGCCACCCATAATGCCGAGCAAGATGAAGATGAAAACCTCAAAAAATTCCCAGTCTGATAGATATCGAACTTCAAATAGGACAATCTTGCCGGTGCCGTATGGGTTAAGAAACTTCAGGGACAGGGCTGCCGCAATGCAGCAGAAGAATGTTCTGAATAGGGTCTTTGGCGGAAAGTAATAGCTGACCTCTTCTAAACTGAAGAGGACACCGCCAATTGGAGCGCCGAAAGCGACTGCTACGCCACTGGCGGCACTGGCACTCAAAACCTCTCGCCTTTTACCATCATTTTGGTTGTATTTTGCGAACAGGCGACAGCAAATGTTACCCACACAAGTGGCGATGTGAACATACGGGCCTTCTTTGCCTAAGCTCAGACCAGATGATATACTGAAGATAAGGGCAATCGTCTTGATAACCAAAGTCTTCAGGCCGAGATAGCCATGGAGCACGAAGCCACTATTGATGACTTTGACCTCAGCCACGCCACTACCAGCAGCTGAATAGTAGATCATAGCTGGCTGTGCCGGTTTGTTGGGGAATGTTCCGTGAGGGGTCGAATCAGACGAAGGAGATCCGGACCCGGCACTGCCAGTGTTTGGCTTGGTGCCTCGCGACTCCGCGCCAAGATTCTCATCCAGGGTGGTCAAGTGAATTGAAGATGGAACAACCGTCTTCGTGAGCAATGTAAGAGCACAGGCGATAGCGGCAAGGCCGACGCTCCAAGCAACAAACATGACGAAGTCGATTGGTTCATTGTCATCGGCAGAGGATTTGAATAGTTGTGACCACGTTCGCCAGCGGCCAGGGCTGCAGTGGGTATGACTAGAAAACAGATGCGAAGAGCAGAATCCGAATTTCAAGTCGAAGATCGCGTCCTCGGTGATATCAACGAAGTAAGCTATGGCAGCTGTGATGCATCCAATGAGCGCCACGAGGACCCATCCTTGCGCGCCGTCAAACCATGCTAGCAATCGCCCCCTGATATCTTTCCGCTGCCGAAGCTGTCGTAGACGTACTCCATCGGCGATACTGTCATGCACCCAATCTGTGGATGTAAATTGGTCATACCAAGTCCGCTCATCGAGGAAGGAAGAAGCGGTCAAGCCGTCTTTGGTGGAAGGCGGCACACTGGCTGGCCTGCCCTCCGGGTCGTCTGTGTTGACACTCGGTCGTCGACTGAGCCGTCGACTCTGCGAGTTCGCTCTGCTATGATTCCGGGTCCGGCGTAGACTGCCTGTCGCGAGTAAATATCGTAGAGAGTCGGGACCGGAGATACCGGAGGCGCTGGTATATGAACGGCGAGGGATTCTTCGCTGAGCTTCGGATCCTAGTAAGCTGGTTGTTTCATTGATGTCTAGCTGGGCCTCCAGAGACTGGTAGCCGGTGTGCGGTTCGGAGAGGTAACTTTGCGATCTTCGGTAGGCGGTTGGGGAGGGAGGCGCTGTGCGAGTTGTAGGGGTCATTTCTGGATCGTTATAGTCCCCTTCCCCGCGTGATGAGGAACGAAACTGGGGGACGGAGCGAGGCATGGCGGGGGAATTTTTGGCCTTCAGACTTCACTCGCGGGAGTGGCGGGCCTGAGGAATTCCGTCAGTTTGGGAGGTGGAGGGAGGCCTTGGAGAGGTCGGGGATTGACCCGGGGAGGCCCACATTGACGCAAGGTAGCGACGGTGATAGCGGTCTGCCGATGTGAGCAGCGGGGCTAGGGAAGGTTGGACGAAGATGAACTGTTGATAAAGAAGAATAAAATAAGATGAAGATGGTAATGAAAGAGATCCGCCATGGCGGAGATCATGAAGAGGGGGAAAAGGCAACGGTGAAAGAGTCTCCAAGAAAAGAGGAGTGGCGGATGATCGATGGGCAACCGCGTCAGGTGCCGCGTTGAGCACGAGCTTCCTTTACAGAGTACCTAACAGAGTATCCCTTTTGTCCCCTTCATCCCCTTCATTCCTCTTTTAAGTTCAACATTAATCTATTGAACTAACTCTACTGGCAACTTTGACTGCGCCGAGACTGTACGGAGGGGCATTCTGCATATATTACATATGTTTCTCGTCTTTAAAAGCCCCCGCGATTCCCGCCGATCGACAGCCGTTTCAATATCCTGAGCAGTGCTGATCGCCTCCAACGGTGCATTCTTCGCATGTCATTCGCCAGACCACCGTCACCACCCGGGCAGTACAGATGATTCAGATCCGAGTCCTGGGCTATAGAAGGACAGTGCGGCGCCTGACTTGACTCTGACTGGGGTTATCGGGGCCACCTGCTTACGAATGGTCAGCGATCATGGACTCAAGACTCGAACTCACGGACATTGTCTCGGGAAAAGGTTCCTAAGGTTGACATCGATTTCCACCATCTTGGAGGTGCCTAAGCGTGCCTCAAGTGGCGTTGCGGGGATGCATCTGGCTTACGACGAGTGAGCCCTGAGACCTGACAATAGTACGAGGTCTTCCCTGGAAGACGGGGAATTGTGATCTCGAGGCTCGGAGATGGCTCGGCGATAACAGCAACAGCAGTTCAGTGCTCGGGTTATGTAGCTCCGTACCTCTCTGGTAAGCTGTGTAGAATGTATAAGCTGATCAAGGCTTGGGTTATACAAGAATGGATAGCATTGGTGGATAAATAAAGGAACCCCGGGAACCTTAGGGTACTGAGGGTACTTACCTTAGGGTAGCCTAGCTTAACTGCATTGCCCGATAAGCTTGCGCGATCGCAGTAGGGTGGGATGAAAAGCTTCCCATCGAGCTCCACTTCCACTTCCACTTCCCTTTTGTCCACGGAGCTCACCCCACCTTAAAATTCATCGCCTTCCACTTTGTTTTGCAATCTTCAACTTGTTTGTTTCCTTTAGTCAATCCCTCATCTCGAACATCTCAGGTCTTGCGCAATGTCGGCCCCTGATACCCCGCCCGCCAATGAAGGTGTGGCTAAACCGTACGACCAATTTATCCTCTTCGGCGACTCCATCACCCAGATGTCCTATAACCAGGAAATTGGGTTTGGATTTGGGGCTCAGCTACAAGAAGGTATATCAATTCCCCGGTGACGCAATTCATCCAATCCAACCCAAACCAACTGACCTTTCCCAATAGTTTACGCCCGCAAGCTGGATGTCATCAACCGAGGCTTTTCGTGAGTAATGATAGCCACTGATTCGAGATGCATGTTCTTTCTAACCTTCTGCAGAGGATATACCACGGCGCATGCGATCAAGATTTTCCATCAATTCTTTCCTTCGCCCCAGACTACCAACGTTAGATTGATGGTAAACAAACCCGGACCTCCCTCTATTCTATCTGGCCCAGAGATAGGACTTGTAGATACTATGTGATATATTGACTTTTCATAGACCATCTTTTTTGGTGCAAACGATGCATGTGTTCCCGGTCATAACCAACATGTTCCTTTGGAAACCTACAAAGAGAACCTGAAGAAGATCATCCAACACCCCGCTACGCGAGCTCAGAACCCTCGCATTATCATCATCACCATTCCACCCGTCAATGAGTACCAACTTGAGAAATTCGATAATGATAAGGATACGCCACACCCTAGTCGAACCGCCAGCCTTGCCAAAACATATGCGACGGCGGCCCGTGAAGTTGGGGCCTCACTGAATGTCCCCGTGGCAGATGTCTGGTCTGCATTCATGGCTACTACTGGCTGGAAAGAGGGCCAACCGTTAGCTGGATCTCGAGATCTACCTAACAGTGAAGAATTTAGCGGCCTATTCACCGACGGTATGTTGATTCTCCCAAGCTGACACAGTGGCGTTGCAAAAGTTTGAACCCCATATTGCCCACCATGATTTACCGCCTTCTAATGGGAAACTGGTAGCTACCTGAGATCGAATAGATTGGCCTATCTATTCCATCTCAGGTAGCTACTAGCCCGCGATTAAAAGGTGGAGACAAGAACCGTCAATGGCTCAAACTTTTGCAACGCCACTGAATGATAGTATGTATCCGCAGTGTGCCAGTGCTGACCATATGCTCTAGGTCTGCATCTCACTTCTGCAGGCTACCGAATTGTCTTCGAAGAAGTTATCAAGACAATCCGGGTCAATTGGCCAGATCAGGACCCTGAGACTCTTCCTATGCTTTTCCCTCCTTGGTCTGAAGCCCCGAAATGAAGGATTCGGTAGAAGATAGATCGATGTTTTGGCTTTGCAGCGTAGACTAGCGATCTTTTAGGATAGTAAATTCGAAATCAATCATCAAGGCATAAAAAGAACCAATTCAATCTCGCAACTCATAGCTACAGCCTGATCCAAGACGAATAACTGTGAGTAGCTGTGGTGGATGAACCGTTAGTGGAGCACGGGCGGTCTAGATCCGCTTTCCCCTCTGCTCTGCATGACGCCCTCCCCAGATTGTGAATTGTGCATCAGCAACCTCCAAACCTGCAGACTTCCACACCCAATTCCCTCCAGGCTCTTCCTCTCCTCCTCAAATCAACTCGACTATCACCCCTCGATCCACAGTCCCACATTCACTCCCCCTCTCTCGCCCTCTCGCTTTACCAACGAGTGTGTCACAACCTCATTTGCGCTGTAATCCAAATCACCTTCAAAACAAGGCAGCACTCAACCACCTTGCACCCACAGTTGCCCTCGCCGATTTCCTCGACTCATCCCCCTCGACCTTAGGCCGTCACACTTCTCTCACTCAAACTTTTCCCAACTACACACCTCTACAACAGCCACCTTCCCACTCCCACTCCCGCTCTTCGACCCACTGTCCAAGCTTCCTGACCTCATCAGCGGATGCTTCAAGTCGATAAACAAGACCCTGCAACACGCAACTCGGTGGACGGCCCCGTGGGCCGTCACACTCATTGAAGGAGGGAGGTGATTTTCGGTGGTAAAGGAGTCTTACAGCTCGTGTGGATGATAGGTGGCGTGGGGGCTTGTGCTTCAAGGGTTGAAACGGTCGCTTATCGAGTGGTTACATACTTGATTTGATATCGCTTTCCTCCTGTCATGGATGCGCAGTACCCGTTTGCCTCGCGTGACGATATCTGGCGAGTCTTCGAGGAGTTGAAAGACATCCGCCTTGGCCAGATCGACCAAAGTGAGCGCCTGGGTCGACTCGAGCGTCGCCGGGACGAGGATGTGAGGATGAGAAACGTATGGGGTCCCGCGCCGCTCTCTCCTTTCCCCGCTGCTGCGAGTGCTTCGTTGTCTACAGGTATGTATTCACCACCCTTCTTTTCGATCACGATTTTACCTAATGCTCACCATTATTTCGTTACAGAAACTGCCTACAATTCGCCCCCGGACGCCTTCAAGGGCTTTGATCAAGGTCAGCATCACGCTATGACGAGCTCGTCGGTCGGAATCGACGGCGAGGATGAGCCGCGGCGCGGTACATCGCGTGCGAATAGTGTTCGCTTTGACGAGAGTGCGATCCACGGCTCCTACGGTCAAGCGGGACGCTCGAGTACCGATCTCCCTCTGCGAACTGGTAGTGGTTTGGGAAGTCACCCGCTTTTGGAACGTTCTCTTTCTCATCGATCTGATGGACGACAGAGCTCATCCGGACAATCACATCACTCTGCACGCACCAATAGCCTGGGACTGGATACTAGCCGCCTGATGAGTTCATCCTCCTTTAGCGAGTCTGGTTTTGTCGCCCCGCCTGTTGGCCTTTTCCTTCTTGGTCCGGTGCCCGGTATCATCCGGTGCTGGCTGACGATGAATTTCTCGAACGATTCCCTGCTATATGCAGCTGTCTGCTCGGGGTCGTATGTTTCGTCCGTGGGTGCGCCACTAATCCGCAAGCTGGGTCTAGAGGCGGAAGTCACAACGGAAGACGGCCAATCCCAAATCAAGCTTCCCTTTTACCTCCCGGATGCTAGTGTTCACCAGTCGCCCTCTTCACGCTCTTCTAGCCCCGAGACCCATCTTCCCTCTTTGACAGTTCGATTCATAGTGCGCGAGACAGATACTCTTGATGATTCCATCCAGATCATCATTGGAAGCGACGTTTTACGAACCCACAACGCCGATATCCTCTTTTCACAGGACAAAATAACCATGGTTGATGATGAACGCAACCGTCTTTCCATTCCTCTAGTCCGTCCTGAAAAGGATAGTGTCTTTAGGTCATTGTGGACTGTGTCAGAACCATCCCACATGGACCCGACAACTCACACAAACGGACATCAGCCCGCCGGAGTAATTGGCCAACCCACTCATCAACAATCATCATCTGCTCCTGCGTCAGCCCGCGTATCTATCAGCGAGGCTAGCAAGCCTATCCAGCAGACACGAGACTCGGCCTCAGATGCCGGAACCCACTCTACGCTACCAACCGCGGCCAGTGACACGTCCTCCATTTCCGGCGCCAAGTCTGAGGGTGCATGGAGCTCCTGGCGCCGCGAATCAAAGCCAGACCCCAAAAAGCAGACAAATGAGAAGCGCCCTATGAAAGTCCTCCGTCCCGCAAAAGCTTCCAGCCGGGTTCCATCCTCAACTTCTATGACCACGACTGGCACCGCCGATACGGATGTTTTGGCAACTTCTCTTCCCGATTTGACACGCACCACGGGGCAAGCGCCTCGCTCATCTTCAGACGGAAGCAATAAGACACGATCAAGTAACCCTGTCGGAGGTGCCTCGGCCTTTGGCTGGCTGAATCCAGCGGTATCCGCGTCAGGGACCCAGGCCTTTTCGCAGCCGAAGTAAAAGCAATGTGGTAGCTTTTTGGCTTTTATGTTGTCACTGAGCACATACATGGGTAAAGAGGCTTCGTTTTCAGATCAGTAGCGGGCGTTAGGTGGAATATTTGCAGCTTTTCTTGTTTCCCTTTTTCTTCATTCACTTTGATTTTGTTACTCAAATCCAAAGGGAAATAGCAATGACCGGATAGAAATGAACCCATTTCCGCTCATTATTTGCCAGAATACTAGATTGCCATATTACAATTAGTACAACTAGTATATCTGAAGCGTTGCCCGTAAGGTAAAGTACCTATTACAGTAGTCGAAACGATACATTTTGCGAATCTCCAGGGCTCTCAAATAGGTTTAGTATATTCAAGCCCAAATCTGAATAGGCAATTCACCAAATACAAGATGCTAAACAGTGCTTCCTTCGAATGCCGGAGATAACTAACCACTAGTGTCCTCGACCTAAATCTTCGAAAAGGCCCCAAGAGCACTCTTAGTAACCTCACTAGTCTCCTTAACAAGCCCAGTAACTGCCTTAAACTGCGCATGACCAGCATCACCCAGAATCTCAAACAGAATACTCTCACTGCTCGTAACAATAGCACCAGCATCCCTCAACCTCGCCAGGGCAATCCCCCTCTCTTCAGGATTAATCGAACTAACCCCATCAACAAGGATATAAACGCGATGACCACGCTCCAAAAGATCAAGCGTAGTCTGCGTCACGCAGATATGCGTCTCGATACCGACGATAATCACGTCCAAAGGCCAGGCCGGAAGTTGTTGCTCGAGTTCGGGGGTTATCATTGAGAAACGGGTTTTGTCGATGTCCGCGCGGACGTTCGGGCCTGTTAGGTTTGTGGCGAGTTCTGGGACGGTATTGCCAAGTTTGGCGCGGGATTGGGTGGTTATGTAGATTGGGAGTTGGAGGGCGTTAGAGGCTCGGATCATTTTGTCTGTCGTTGAGACGCTGGGGGAGTTGAGGTTAGTTACTTGTTTGGTTGGTTGGTTTGATGGGGTGTTGCGTTGTGGTTATTCGGGACTCCCTTACAGCTTTGGGAATTCGTAGATTTTACTACGGAATTTGTCTTGGATGTCGCATATGCTAGAAATTGGAAGTTAGATCGGCCATGGCATGGAGAGTGAGGGAGGGTGAGGGTCGAGTTGTTTGTAGTACGTACAACAATGCGGGATTCTCTGATACTTGTTAGACAATGTGATTGAGGATTGGGGTCAGGACTTACTAATTCGACTCGCGCGAGTAAGAGAAGCCATTTTGAGGATTGGAATGTGTCCTTTGAGAAACTTGCAAGGTGTTGAAGAGGGAAGAATTGACGAGGCGGGGCGGGGAACTCGGAGAGTCGGAGATGCGGGGAAGCGGCCGAGGGGAACCATCGGCTTGTCTTGTGGAGGGTATATCTACTCGCCTGGGCGTACAACAAAGAACAACAATTCTTCTAGGTAAATTCATTCATGGCATTCTAATTTTGGTTATATACAGCCTGTCAGAAGTCGTGCTCTATATCTCTCATAATCATAACTTGATTTCCTGCACCTTGGCCCGGCCGGTAAACCAACTGTCGTCGCCTTTGCCCGCCGCGGTACGGATGGCGTAAAGCTCGTCGAGGAATGCAGGCACGAAGCTACCAGGCCCGCGGACATATTCCTTAGTCGCCGCATTTTCAGCTGCAATCTCGTACATCAAGATACCCGACAGAACTGCCAGAAGTCGATCGGAGCGGTGGGCCGTGAGGAAACATCCCGAGATAGAACCAACAGCACAACCAGTCTGCAATGGCATTGTTAGTCGAGTATGTTCAATAGAAACCCTGGCACAGAAAAGAAAAATGAAACTTACGCCTGTAACCTGACCGAGGAAAGGATGGCCGTTCTCCACAGCGATGACTCGTTCGCCATCACTAAGATAATCAACAGCTCCGGTCATTAGAACGACATTTCCTGGACCATGTTAGTAAAATCACATAGTTAAACTCATGCATAGATTTCTTACTTTCGCGTCGGGCTAGGTCTCGGGCCAGACGGGCCTTTTGTTGCCCATCAAGGGTACTCGGTCCGCTATCCACACCACGCTGTTGGACTCCACTGCTGCCCCAGGCCTGGCGGATTTCGCCCTCGTTGCCCTTGATGAGGTCAAAGTAGCCTCCGGCCATGAGATCCGATACTGCATTGCGTCGAATACCAGTTGCACCGGCACCAACTGGGTCATAGATAACTGGGTTTCCTCGTCCGTTGTATGCTGCGATGGCCTTGAGGTAGTTCGAAACACTCTCGCTGGTCAAGGTACCCATATTGATGAGAAGAGCTCCGTCGAACTTGCACAGATCCTTAGCTTCATCACCGTACGGCGACATGATAGGTGATGCGCCACTGCTTGTTGTTAGCTCTGGAGACGCCCCATATAGTGGGCAAAGCACTTACATAGAAAGCACGACGTTGGCAACAAAATTAGCCACAACAAAATTGATCATGTTATGGACAAGCGGGTGCACTTCGACCATTTTGCGCACAATAGCCGGTACCTCTTGCAGCAAGGCTTCGGTCTCATTAGTTCGAGGGACCTGACGAGCCAGTGCAAATGCAGGGGGGTTCTTGATTAGTTTGGCGAGCTCTTCCGCTGCAGCCTTCGGGTCATCGGCAGCCATAATAGCGCTGACAATCGCAACACCGTCCAGGGCCTTCTTGGGTGACTCTGATTGGTAGATCACGCGCTGCACATTCGAGTGGTTGATACCGCCAATGGCAACAGTGTTCACCGAGGTAGTGCTGATAGCATCCAAGATTGCCTGAGTCCCGGCAGTTCCGAGAACATATCGAGTATTGGTTTTACTACGGGGTTGTTAGTTTGCGATTTTAGGTAAAGCTGAATGTTGAACTCACGTTGGAGTGGCGAACATCGTGCCGATGCCTAGGTAATCTGCCCCGTCGGCAATCGCCTTCTGAGCCTCCTCAAGCGTTGAGGCACTGATACCAATGATGGCATCCTTGGGGAGAATCTTTTTGGCTTCCGCGAATGCTAATATTTGAAGTCAGCGGTTTGAATCGGGAAGCGAGAAAGTTGCTGCGGGGGTAGCGGGAAACAGTACTCATATCATCTTGACCCAGGTGCACACCCTCGGCACCGACAGCAAGAGCCACATCAACTCGGTCATTGATCAAGAGTGGTACTCCGTATTTCTGGCAGATTTGGTGTAGCTTTCTAGCAGTAGCGATCTGATCTCCGGTGTCGCTCTTTTTGTCACGGTATTGTACCACGGTGACACCTGATGGTGTGGATTAGTGAGTTATTCAGGGTGGATTGTGACTGCAGTTTGAGAATACTCTTGACATACCTCCTTTCAAGGCCTCCTCCACGACCGTGCAGATATTGCGACCCTTGAGGATGGCGGGGGTCGAGTCCGTGACTAGATAGAGCGACAGGTCAACCGCCATGGTGTGTGGAATCTGCACTCAATGCCTTCGATAATAGATGAGACAGAAGCAGAAGTAACACGAAGTAGTCCGCCTATCACACACAGAGAGAGACAGAGTTGGTGGGAATAAGAATGCCCAAGCGCAGACGATCGCGAACCAGCATTTCGGCCGTTGGGGATGGTGGGGCCGTGGTTGACCTCATCGCGCAGTGAGGCTGGTCTGCACCGTGGATGTGGCTTTGATGTGAAGGTTATTGGCCATGATAACATTGACAGGGCCGATCCTCAAACCTCAATTTATCAATTGATATCATTCTTATATCGAAGACCATAACTATGTCTATGGCTATGTATAAAAATGCCCTCGTTAACTCCGACCCAACGCCGAGACCACGTGCCGGCTGAGTCATCCGATGAATTTTATTAAGCGGGCACTTCCACTGCCACTTCCGACTTGTTTTTCTCTTCTCTTCCATCCACATTCATCCATCATCTCAGGTTTCCACACAGTGAAACCAACCTGCGTTAACTGTTTCAACAGTTCACGCTTTTTCGATTACACCATTAGTTAATTTGGTATCGCCAACATCACTCTACTCAACCTTTCATACCAGGGTCTCCGGCCTTTGACTCGGATTCCCTTAAAAACGGTCGCTCTCGTTTCAAAGAGAAAACCTCCAAAGAAGTTCCCCGCGAACTCGTCTATGTATTCGTCCTCCGTGCAACATTTCGAACACCATCTGCCGCCCAAGCTGCAAAAGTTTCGCCTGTCGAAACTCAGCGGTATACACCTTAGATCTTGTGGCTGAACCGCTGCCTGATTCTTCCATCCTCCTTTCGTGAGAATATCCAATTCACTGTGCACCCGTGCAACAGAATCCATTGAAAATCGAAAAAATCAAACTCGACACGCATGTCTTGTTCCACCGACAAGATTCCCGTCCAAATTTCTTCCCGCTTCCTCTTCCGCAAGCCTACCGTTCCGTTCTCTTGAGCAAACTACCAACCAACCCAATCACCAACCGCAATCATGGCCACCGTCAACATTCGCCGGGATGTCACCGACCCCTTCTATCGTTACAAGATGGAGAAGCTTCAGTCCAAGATCGAGGGTAAGGGTAACGGCATTAAGACCGTTATTGTTAACCTTGACTCTGTCGCAAAATCCCTGAGCCGTCCTCCTGCGTACCTGATCAAGTACTTCGGTTTCGAACTGGGTGCCCAGGCCAACGCCAAACCCACCGACGAACGCTGGATCATCAACGGCGCCCATGACGCTGCTAAGCTCCAGGATTACCTGGATGGCTTCATCTCCAAGTTTGTTCTCTGCAAGAAGTGCAAGAACCCTGAGACCGATGTCCAGATCAAGGACGAGAAGATCACCCTTGACTGCAAGGCCTGTGGTCAGCGTTCTGACGTCGATCCTCGCCTCAAGCTGAGCACCTTCATTGTTCGTAACAACCCCAAGGGTGGCAAGAAGGAGAAGAAGGACAAGAAAGCTCGCCGTGAAGCGAAGAAGGAGAAGGCCGCCAACGGCGAGCAGGACGCTAGCCCCGGTGACAGCAATGGCTCCGAGAACGGTGAAGAAGAGAATGGTGACGTTGGTGTTGAAGCTGGCAGCGACGACGAGTTGACTCGCCGTATCAACTCCGAGGCCAAGGACATCGATGTCGAGGAAGTTGAGGACGACAGCTGGGCCGTTGATATGTCCGAGGCCGCTATCAAGGCCCGTGCTCGTGACCTGCCCGATGACCTGAAGCGCTCTCTTGTGCTTGAGAACGGCGACGACGACGAGGCCGATGGCCCCTCCTCTTACGAGCAGCTGGGTAGCTGGATTGTCGATGCCGCCGCCGAGGCCGGTGACGTGACCAAGGTCTCCGATATCGATATCTACAAGAAGGCTCGTGATTTCGGTATCGAGAGCAAGCACAAGACTCTCGCCGTTCTGGCCCAGAGCATCTTCGACGACAAGATTGTTAAGCAGATCGAGGACCGTGCTCCCCTTCTCAAGAAGCTTATCACTTCCGAGCGTCACGAGAAGTCCTTCCTCGGTGGTACCGAACGTTTCGTCGGCCAGGATCGCCCGGCTCTGCTGACCCAGATCCCCGCCATCCTGCTCGGTTACTTCCAGAACGACCTCGTCTCTGAGGAAACCCTCAAGGCTTGGGGCGCCAAGACCAGCAAGAAGTACGTCGACATCTCGACCAGCAAGAAGATCCACAAGGCGGCCCAGCCTTTCATTGAGTGGCTCGAGAACGCCGAGAGTGACGAGGAGAGCGAGGAGGAAAGCGAGTAGATTTTCGAAGTAACTCTACCAAATTGTCTTACTGTTATCCCTTTGGATGTTGACTTGATTGCTATGCCTTTGCTAGCTTTATCTTTGGGTCCATATCTGATCAGGGTCTATTCTACATAGGCCAAGGTAAATAGTATGTAGCTTAGCCGACCAATCGCCACTCTTTTATGCTTGAAACCCTTTATACCTTTATTCTAAGACGAGTAGACAACTGGCCGACACTACCTGGGCTCCATCTCCGACGACAAATCCAGGTGGGAGTCTCGTAAGGTGCTTTGAATTTAGTATTTCAATGAAGCAGGGTACTTAGTACTGATGTATCGGTGCCTAGCTACTTGGAATGAGGCTCCCGTCATTTTTCTCAAAACATAGTAAGCCTTTGATTTAGTATCGTAACCTAGTTTTGCGACACATGAAACATTAATTCCGTATTTACCTCGCAGCGAGATGACCGGCCAAATTCATTTTCCCCATCGTCCAATCAATTGTTGATATCCGACGAAGCTCTCGCGTTGTCTTGGAACGTACGACTAATATATCTTTCGCATTTGAACATTATATGCACCGATAATTTTAATTTTATATTCTTGTGTCTGTTGCCAATCTTCTCCTCTCATCAGTCCTTTTTCTTCATTCAATTCCTTGTGTTTAACCCCGGCACAGTTTGTCGGGATGTGTCGAGTTTCGAGGGCTCAGCAAAAGCTAGCAATCGCAGCCATGGATGGTGTCAAAAACCCATCACCGTTAACATCCATGATACATCCTCATCTGGCAGGAAATTCTTAAACACCCATTGTTTTTAATACAAATCCAAAAGACTCATCCAATATTTGAAGACCTTCTTCAATCTCTTCAGCTGTCACGGTGACTGCAGGCGCGAGTCGGAAAACACCACCCATTCCCGGCAAATTGACAATGTTGCAAGATAGGCCACGAGCCATGGCACGATCAGATACAAGCTGACCCAGTTCTGAGCCTGGTGCCTTAGTTTTAGCATCCGATATAATCTCAATGCCCTGCAAAAGGCCACGGCCGCGAACATCACCGATGCACCAATACTTCTCCTGGAGCTTGAGAAGACCTTCACGGAGTTGGGCACCGCGTTCAGTTGCACGCTGGCAGATATTATCGCGTTCCACAATCTCGAGTACCTTGTTACCAACAGCAGCCGTAAGAGGATCGTTCAGATGAGTAGTAAGCCACAGGAAACCGGCCTCCTTACAACCACGCTCGATTTCGACAGTGGTGCTGACGGAGGCGAGAGGAAGACCACAGCCAAGAGTCTTCGACAAAGCGAGAATGTCGGGTACAACGCCATCCTTTTCGAAGGCGAACATTTGTCCGGTTCGTCCAACGCCCGTCTGGGCTTCATCCATGATGACGAGCATGCCACGCTTGCGACATTCGGTGAACATACGTTGCAGGTATCCCTCTGGGAGGTCCAGGATACCACCCGTCGACAGAATAGGCTCCATAATAAAGGCTGCAAGAGATCCAACGCTCTGGCGGTCAATCATACCCCAGGCAAAGTCTAGTTCGGTCTCCCAGTCATAAGAGCCATCGGGTTTCCGGAAGGGAGAACGGTAGGCATAAGGCGAAGGGAAAGCAAGTTGGCCAGGTGTGACGGGACCTCCATTCTTACGGCCGGCTGAGTATGTAGCAGATCCAGAGCCCTGGGTTAGGCCGTGGTAGCTGGCAGCAAATGCGACAATCTCGAACTTGCCGGTATAGCACTTTGCCATTTTGATAGCGGCTTCGGTCGATTCGGAACCGGTATTTAAGAAGAAGGACTTTTCGAGCGGGGTTGGAAGAAAGCGGGCAAGGCGCTCGGCCAGATCAATCACAGGGTGGGTGATCATGTTTTTGAGAAGATGGTCGAGTTCAGAAACATAGTGCTTGACGACTTCGACGATTTCAGGGTGAGAGTGGCCGAGAAGAGAGCTCATTTGGCCGGAGGTGAAATCGAGAATGGATCGACCGCTCTCATCATAGAGACGAGTACCCTTGGCCTTGGTGATTATGACAGGGGAGAAAGGTACACCGGTTGTCATAAGGTACTTGTCGGCCTTTGACCAGAAGGTCGCGGAGGTTTTATCGACGGAGCCCATTTTGAGAAGGGAGGGTTGAATAAACCGGACTGGATGCGCTTGGGTGAAGGGGCTGATGAACAGGAATAGCTGAAAAGAAGAGATCTTAAATAAGGAAGATTGTCCACATGTAACCTTCTATGTCAAGGATTGTGGAGGGAGGTATACCTAAGCTGGGCAGTGGTACTTCTACCCGCGGCGAAGTGGTGGGTCTTGACCGCGGCCAGCTTGAACCCATGCAACCCCGCATGAGGATAAGGATGATTTGTTTCATTGGATGATCTGGCGTAATTATCACTATTCAGGAAGCTGATGGGAAGATAAAGTATTATTGCGTAGAAAATGAAGTATAGTAGATACTAAAATGAACGTCTGCGCGCACTATACAAATCCGGGGAGATGGAGATATGCGAGGGAGTCTTGATGTTGTAGAGAGAGAAGATGAACTAAGTAGTGGGCAAAGTATTGGTTAAGAACATCAAACTAGTGTCAGTGTGTTAATAAGCCTCCGAATGGTCTAATGGTATTGGCCTTGGTCATTGGGGGGGGGGGGGGAAGAGTGAGGAGACTTTGAAGAGACGCAATGAGACCGGTGCGTGCCTACCTTCTCTTTTTGCTTTGCCTCCAGCTCGCAGGGTCAAAACCGAGACATTGGATTTATTTGGTTTGTCCTCTTTTCCCTCCTTCCCTTTTTGTTTCGTGTTGTTGTCGTTTGTTGTTTACAGTCTACCTAGTCGCAGCAAATGAGGTAGCAGCTCCTAAAGGTCCCCACATTTTATTCTTAATCTTTAATATTGGGCTAGGCCTCAACCTAGGCATATCAAGGGACTAGTGAGGCAGGTCTATTCAAGATGAAATTAGTGAATGCTGTGCAGATTTCGGTAGGAAAATGTTGGGCGCATAAAGTAAGTATAAAGTATAATCACGTGCTCGGAATTTGCCGCGGAGTTGGCCGGTCAAGAGAGAGAGAACTAGACTAGTCCGGAGTCATTGCCATTTCCCACAGCACTCCAATCTCAACAATTAATCGATAAATGGAAATGGAAATGGAGACCGAATCGCATCCCCAAAGCACAAAGAAAAACGAGGGAAGACCATATCGGTCCCACCTCCACCCAGCATGCTTCGCGTGCAGAAAGCGCAAATCGCGCTGCAAGACAAGAAATACATCGGCCACATGTATCATGTGTCAGGCGCATGGAACAGACTGCAGATTCCCACGCCCAGACGATCCATTCCAGGCGACACCCCGGAAATCTCCCCCGCGGAAATCAGCGGCCAATGCTCAAGCTCGCTATATCGGAGATCCACATGGCTCCCTACGCCCCAGATCGTATAACCCACAGGCATTGGGACAAGATGCAGATCTTCCGGGCCCCTCTCCGGAGAATATAATTCCATTTGACTCGTCGAGAAGCTCCTCAGCGTTTCATGCTGATCGGCATTTTTCTAACCCGAGAAATGATAGTGGAGGGGACGGCTTTCCAAATCTTATCGGTATTGTTGCCGAGGCCGGAGATGACAGCTCACATATTATCAGCCCGGCTGTTGCAGATGATAATGATATTTTGGACAGTTATCTGTCTACAGCACAGACCGAGAAACGAAGATGCTTGGCTCGCTCCAGTTCCACATCGAATGGGCCCTTGAGGCCGGTACGGTTCAATGTCGTCCCTAGGAGACCCTTAGGTGTTAGTATCAAACAGTCTGTTGCAGAGTCGAAACTAGAAGTCATTGAACGATACATGGACCCGCATATTGATGAGTTTTTGAACCTGTGAGCATTGCGTCCAAGATACTCGAATCCTAGGATCTGTCAAGCCTATGAATTGCTAACGAAATGGAAATTAGTTTCTTCCACAAAGCAAATCTCTGCTTTCCTCTGTTCGACGAAGCTTCATTTCGAAATGCTTATTCAAACCATAAAGAAAAGATATCACCAGCACTATTATGCTGTCTCTACGCCAACTCGCTTATCTATTGGAAAGGCTCATCGAAACTGGTATACGCCGGTCGCGTTCCAGACAGTCGTTTCATTTGGAACCAGGCTAACGAGGCCCTCAATTCCGAGCTGTTCCTCTCACCAGGAATTTCTACGGTTCTTGCTATATTGATAAATGTTTGTGGAAGGCCGAGTACTTCTATGTTTGGCAATGGCGGTATGGTGGGCACGGCAGTTGCTTTATCGAATGCACTTGGTCTGAATCGTGACCCCTCTAGCTGGACGATATCTCCATTAGAGAAAAGCTTGCGCATTAGGATATGGTGGCTTGTTTTAATACATGATCGATGGTAGGCTTGAACTTCAAAGGCCCCCATGACAATTGACTGACGCCCATTTTAGGTGCAGCTTGGCTTATGGGACACCTTTGCAGGTCCACCGAGCCCAGTACGATGTACCATTTCCAACGATAGAAGACCTGTGTCACCCAACAGCCGAGCCATACCAGAAAGGAGCAGCAGCAGTGTTCATAGCCTTAACTACCTTGACTGACATTCTGGCTCGATATCTAGAGCACGTTTACAGCGTGTCCAAAGAATTCCCACATTCGAACGCGCATACTTTGGAACAGATTCTGAGCGACTGGGAGGAATCCTTGAGCGATGACATCCGCCGCATCGTACTAAGGGGTACACATCTCGACATTCCGGGGGCAGCAAATTTTCGGTTGGCATATCTAGCGGTCAAGCTACTGCTACGTCGAATTCAATTAGACCTCAATAGAGGATCTAATCTCACAGCCGAAGACGATACAAAAGCCCCATTCTATATGCAGGCACAACGAGCGGCCGAAGACATCGCACACCTGATACAGGAGCTAGACGCCACCCAACTCAATGGCTTTTGGATTCCAGTGCATTCTTTTTCGATAACATCGGCCACGATGTTCCTGCTGCGTAGTGGGCTACGGATGAAAGACCAGGGCCGAAATATGCCCCTGAGTATTGCCAAAGAAATGATCAATGTTCTCCATACGCACCGGCAGAATTTCGGTTGGGATCTTGCCGATAATTGCCTCGAAGATTGCGGGGAGCTGGTTGAAAAGATTGGCATTGCAGTGGCGGATTCTGATTTGTCAGTTAGTGCAGCTGGGCCTGATTTTCCGGATTTCTCGGAGGATTTGGACATCGATCCGGCTATTTTGGAGGAGTTATTTTTTGGAATCTCGGGCTTTCCACAAGGGTTCGAGATTTGAAATTGTATGATACGATGTGGTGATATGGGGTGGGATTTACTCTAATGGGCAATGGCTGTGATATAATAAATTGCTCAATGTATCTAGAAGACAACCCCTGCAAACTGCATTTTCTCTCCACGAAAGTCTGCAAGCATACTGGATGCAGGCGTTCTATGCGAGGGGGCAGAATTCCCTCGCACTCGGTTGAGCTGGTCAACAAAGACAAACCAAGTAAGGTCTGCGTTCCAAGTCTCCATAGCTTGAATCGCATTCTCAACAGACTGGAGAATATTCTGCTTGGCAGGATCTTCCGAGTGGGGAGCATCTCTCCTGGATGGGAGGAAAAAGTACTCGGGCCCAACATATAGTGCAATCCAAGACCCAAGCATTCCACAGATGCGATCACCAACTTCGGGTTGTAAACGCACATGGGACAGGACGGTGAGGAATAAGGATATCAACGCGCGCCAGAGAGCATGGTGAGGCGTAAATGCCCTTGACCCGGAGGACCCGGATGCGGTTGAAGAAAGAGCCAATGAAGATGCGATGGAAAGACTGGACTCGGTTGTTTGAACAGTCGATTGGGTATCAAGTTTGCCTTTCTGCTGCTGTGCACGTCGCTCATTCACATGTTCGGAATCTTGGCGCACCTTGGCCCAGACAGTATTGTATAGCCGTTCCCATCGGGGGAATTCGGTTTCAATTCGCGAGCCCATGAAGTCACCAGCTCCCTTACACATCGCTTCCATAGCCTGGCAAGCTGTAGTCATGACGAAAGTTTCCTCTTGGAATGCGTGAGTGTCAGACGTTGATGAGTCTCCGGTATAGGACCGGGCAATGAGCGAATTTGAAGACGAATCACTTCCCAGCGACGAGGGAAATATCACTCTTGATGCTACCGAGGTCCAGAGATCGTTGATCAGAGGAAGGAAGCTATTCTCGTTTTGCGAGAGGGTTGGGAGAACATCGATGAGGATAGTAAGGAGGGAGCGTCGGAGATAGGGTGATGGGGAAGAAAGATGGATTGGGATAGATTTCACAATGTGTAGGAGAAGAGAATGGGTTTTGCTCAGCGGCTTTTCGGTGTCTTCGGGTTCTTTAGGCGGTGGAAGCGGTTCGTCAGATTCGGCCTTGTTGAGAAGCTCTTCGATGGTCTCTGGCTCTGGCTCTGGCTTATCGTACGTCTCTGACCATGGCTTTTTCGGATGCGAAATGTTGTCATCAGCTTCAACATCCTCATTCACAACATTTGAAAGCTTTTCTCTTCGCCTCACAATATCCGCAACAAGAGTGGCAATTGAAAGGTGCTGGTGCTGGACCTTGCGAGAGTCAAATGAACCACCATGACGATTGTCGTCTATTGTCAGAAGGGATGTCTTCTTGGATCCTTCTTGGACTATAGCCGCCAGGGTCTTGAACATCATTTCGACCAGCTTCGGATATCCATGATACATATCCAAGATCCCAAAAACGGAATCAACCAAATCATCCAAGTATGGGATGAGGGGCGCACCACACAATTTGACCATCATGAAAAGAACCTGTGGGGGGTATGGCGATACGTCAAAGGTGTTCAGCTTCAGAGCTACCGAGTTCACCAAATAGTCGACATTCTCGATGATCATAGAGCCAGTATTCTGGTAGTTGCAGGCGGTTGTCAAGATGTTTAAACATGTCATGGCGTGACGTTGCAAGTTGGGATTATTAGACGCAAGAAGTTGCAGTGTTGGATAAAGCGCATCGATAAGTTCTGGCCGGAAGTCTTCTCCCAGTTGCTGCGCTTGAAGAGCCACTGCTTCTAGCGCAAGTGCAGATGTTCGCCAGTCACCGGAGCCGTCGGCGGGTATGTCGTTGAGGATTGACAAAGCAACAAAGTAGAGCTCCTCAACCATGCCCGCGCGATTGGGGCCCGCAAGAGAGTTTTCCAATTGATCATCGGAGATAAAGTCATCGAATGCACTTGCATGGTGCTTTTGAGCCCGGAGAGAGGTTAGGGCAAGCCAGAATGGAGCAATTATAGTGTTTTCAGCACTAGAATGCAGGCGGTTGACGATAGAACGCGTAATTTCATTGCCAGATTCAGAAAGATTTAACCTTGTCATCAAAGCGCGTAGATCCTTTAGGGTTGCTTGTTGACTGCGATGCTCCAATAGGACCGGTGGGAACACCATAGACTCGGCGTCCGACCCGAGTATTTCTGAGTTCATATATCCGATATTGGCTGATGTCAAAGGCTGGAGAGCGGTAGTGTCTTGTTTAACGACAGCGCTCACGCTGTCACAAAGTCCAGTGGCCAGACTTGTCGTCAGCAAGTCCGATTGCGATTGAACTTGGGACAGAATTTGGAAGACAGTCGAGATTTGTCTGATGCCCCATTGTTTAGCCGACTCGTCGTTGCTTTGCATGATTCGTGGAAAGGACGTAAGCCACGTATGCAGTGACTCCTTCAAAGTCTCCAAAACAATTGGGTATGATGTCGCCAGATGATAGACCGTATTATATGCATGGTTAGATCCCTCTTCTTCTTTATCTGCAAGAACCACAGCCGTCTCGGTCATGATCTGAAGAGAGTCTTTCAATGTTTCAGGGCAGTCTTCAATGATCATGACACAAAGATCCAACATTGCTGTTTGAACCTCTAACCGTTGGTGGCGCCTTATCTGAATAATGTTTGCTAATGCCAGCTTGATCTGGGTCGTCGTCGCTTTCAGCCAAGAGTTATCCAAGACCAGGCCGTCGTCTTTGGTGAGAGAAGGGCGAGGTTCCTCTGCACTGGCAACACGATCGCCGAGAACAGACTTTAGTAGGTAGTTGAGAATCTGAATGGAAACCTCCAATAGTTTATAAGATCGTCGGGCTTGAGTTGTTGGCCTCACAACCTTCGCTAAAGCGGAGACAGTGCGTGGCATGATACTTGCAAGAACTACCCTGTCTGTGATACGAGCATAAAGGGCCTTTAAGGCCTTCGCAGCAGACAGACACACATTATCCGATCGTTCATCGACCAATCCCTCCAGTAACATATAGACCGTTTGATCAACAACCGTGGCCGTTCCGATTTCATGAAAGATGGTCTTTTCGGCGACGGGTCCCTCGAGAACGTTGAATATGGATCGCATGCAGTCAAACCCAGCAATTGCAAGCTCTTCAGATGCCTGTGCTTTGGGCAGATCCTGTTTCCCTTCAACCTTGTTCGGAGACCCGGCCACGACTAGCGTCAAAAGTATAATCAATTGTTTTCCCAAAGCCGGCGACAATTGTTTCCGATATCCACTGTCTACAAGGATTTGAAGCGAGTGGACTGCAATTTCGAGACATCTTGCGGGGAGGCGTTGTGTTTGATTGAAGATATGGGTGAGTGGGAAGAAGGCGTATTCGGCAAGCTTCTCGTCCAGTGCATTCTTCCCCGCAAGCAGTTCCAATACATCGTGGAGTGGCTGCACAGCTCGAATGACATCTTGAGCCGAGGCTTGATTACCTCGAAAGCTGAGTCCTATTGAGCTTAGCTCCACACATGGTGGGCGTAGCTTGGTTGGATGTTAGTTTGGAAGATTGTCCTGGCCGCATTATTCAGCCGAACATACCTGTTTAAAGGCTTCTTGCCGTTGGGTTTCCATTGTAGGAGGGACTCAATTATTTGGCGGCAAGAGAAGAAGAATCCAGGTTAGCCATAAAGCAAGCTAAGTTATAGAAGGGGCCAAGAAGAGGGCAGTGAAATCATCTTGAGGGAATGACCAATAGCTTGCCCGCGGCGGTGATGATAACGAACGGCGGGCACTCCCCAGCTCGAAAATATGCACCGCCTTGGGTTCTGCCAGCATAAATGAGAAAGCGGTGTCACCTTCCCACTTTGTGAACTTCTGAGCGCCTTCCCGATTGGGATAGATAGATGAGTCATGTGACCAGCGCGTCACGTCGCGTCCAGAAAGAGGCAGGTGCGGCAGCGGCAGCCTGGGCAAGTGCGATTGCTGCCTTTGCTGTCTCTTCGTGCCTGCTGAGTTTATTAAGTTGATATAAAGTCCAATTCTGGCAGTGACTCGAGGATATCTTCTCATCTTCTCCACTCCTCCTAAATATCTACGAGTATCTAGTCGGCCTCTTCCCCCTCGCCGATCCACTCGAGTTGAGTTGTTTGCCTATGCGCGCCTTGCAGATCGCATCCGCGCCGTCATCACTTTCGCGCCTCCGGTTCAGTACCCGCATTTCAAGGCCAAGATTCATCCTCAGCACGCCCAGAACATCCTCTCTCAAAAATTACTCCTGCTCAACCTTCAATTCGAGTCCACCCTTACGAAATACAAAGGCGTCCCCGTTACGCCCACTACACAGCATCATGTCTGACGACAAGGGCAGGAAGCAAGCTACTCTGGGGTATGTGCCAGACTCTCAATTGACCATTGGGTGCGTCAATGGAATCGCATCCGCCCCTCGCAATGGAAACTAATGATTTGGATTCCACAGGCGATTTTTCGGTGGCAATGCCAATGGCGAGCAAGCTCCAAAGAAGCAGACCACTCTTGCATTCGGCGGGAAGCGGCAAAGAGCCAGCAGCGGCGCCGATTCGGAAGTCCAAGAACAAGAAACAACGACCTCCAAGACTAAGAACAAAGAAACCGCTACTGCGAATGAGATCGAGTCAACCAACAATCTGAAACGGGAAAAGATCGATGAGGCCGAGGACAGTGATGGTTCCGATGTGCAGCCGGTTTCAAAGCGGAGGCGCAGAACGGTAAAGAGTGAATCGTCAACTCCCAAGAAGACCGAATCTTCGCCGAAGAAATCAAAATCGCCCTCTCCCAAGAAGTCACCAGCGAAACCGAAGGCTAAGTCCCCTTCTCCACGGACAACTGTGAAGGAGGACAAGGATGGAGAAGAGGAGGATGAGGAGTTGGCGAGCGAAGGCGAAGAAGAGGCAAAGCCCGACGCTAAGAAGAAGACCATGGAAAAGGTCCAGGCGACTCTGAAGGCCAGTGGGAAGGATCCGTATCCAGACTGGAAAGCTGGGGACCCTGTACCTTATGCCGCGATGTGTACGACTTTCTCTCTAGTTGAGATGACTTCAAAGCGCCTGGTGATCATGGCCCATTGCTCTCTTTTCCTTCAACAAGTGATGCGCCTGACCCCCAATGATCTCCTCCCTACTGTTCAGCTTATGATCAACAAGCTTGCGGCAGACTATTCCGGTATTGAACTGGGAATCGGCGAATCATTGATCATGAAGGCCATTGGCGAAACCACCGGTCGCAGTCTTGCCGTCATCAAAACCGATCAACATGAGATTGGTGACCTTGGATTGGTTGCTGCCAAGAGCCGCGGCAATCAGCCAACCATGTTCAAGCCCAAGCCTTTGACCGTTCGTGGAGTACACGAAGGCCTTCTTGGTATTGCTAAGGTCCAGGGACATGGCTCCCAGGACAAGAAGATCTCGGGCATCAAAAAGCTTCTATCAGCGGCTGACTCTGCGACTGCTGGTAAGGGCGGCAAGGGCATTGATATTACCAAAGACAAGGGCGGTCCAAGTGAGGCCAAATTTATTGTCCGCTTTTTGGAGGGAAAATTGAGACTGGGTCTTGCAGAGAAGACTGTTCTTGTGGCTCTTGCGCAAGCCGTCGTGACACACGAAGCCGCAGTCAAGGGCGAGAAACCCCCTTCGCCCGAGAAGATGGCGGAGGGTGAGGCTGTCCTCAAGACAGTGTACAGCCAAATGCCGACCTACGAGGAAATTGTTCCCGCAATGATTGAAGGGGGCATTTTCAACCTCCCTAAAGTCTGCAAGCTGTCTCCAGGCATTCCCCTCAAGCCCATGCTGGCCAATCCAACAAAGTCAATTACGGAAGTGCTCGACCGCTTCGAAGGGAAAGAGTTTACCTGCGAATACAAATATGATGGAGAACGTGCCCAGATCCATTTTGTTGCCCCTGATTCTATCCGCAAATATCCGGCAGCTACAGCAACGCTACAAAAGGACAGTAAAGGCCTCAGTGCCATCTTCTCCCGCAATTCGGAAAATCTGTCCAAGAAGTACCCCGATGTGCTTGCGAGACTTGATGGGTGGATAAAGGAAGGCGTTGACAGCTTTGTTCTCGACTGTGAGACAGTTGCGTGGGATACCGTAAACAAAAAGGTTTTGCCATTCCAGCAGCTCATGACCCGGAAGCGGAAGGATGTCAAGGAAGAAGACATCAAAGTCAAGGTTTGCGTGTTCGCATTTGATCTACTGTTTTTCAACGGAGAGGTAAATTTGCAAATCACTCTAAAGAAACAACTCGTTTACAAATGCTAATTCATCCTTCAGCCCGTTGTTAAGAAAAGTCTCCGAGAGCGCCGTCAACTACTGCATGAGTGCTTCCAGCCGGTTGAGGGCGAGTTCCAGTTCGCACAATTCGGCAACACCAACGTTCTCGATGAGATCCAAACCATGTTGGAAGACAGTGTGAAGGCTTCTTGCGAGGGACTGATGGTGAAGATGTTGGATACTGAGCAGAGTGGTTACGAGCCGAGTAAGCGAAGTCGCAACTGGCTCAAGGTATGTGATTTCTTTCTTTGATGCTTTCTGAGTGACGGTCATTGACCATCCGCAGGTTAAGAAGGATTATCTGGCTGGCGTGGGTGATTCCCTTGACCTGGTAGTCCTCGGTGCATATTACGGCCGTGGTAAGCGTACATCTGTGTATGGCGCTTTCCTTTTGGCCGCCTATAACCCTAATAACGACACCTATGAGACAATTTGCAATATCGGAACGGGCTTTTCCGAGGCAGTGCTAGAAGAGATGCACACAGCGCTCACACCCCTGATCATCGATCGACCCAAGCCCTTCTATGCACACTCTAGTGTTCCCAAAGACCAACCGGATGTTTGGTTTGAGCCCCGCCTAGTGTGGGAAGTCAAGACAGCCGATCTAACGCTTAGCCCGCGGTACAAGGCGGCTGCCGATGAGTTCGAGGGTACCACAGGTGGCGGAAAGGGTGTCTCACTTCGATTCCCTCGCTATATCAAATCGCGCGATGATAAGACTCCAGATCAGGCTACGACCACTCGTGCAGTTGCGGAGATGTATCGCAAACAGGAAGCTGTGGCCAAGGAGTCAGCAGGTAAGCGTGGCGTGGATGATGACTTTGAGTACTGAATGATTAAATCATGGTCCTGGTCATGGCGCATTGTGGAGATTTGGTCTGGGCATTTGTTGGGTAATTTCTGTGTAATTTAGTTATTCCGTTCTTAGCATCACATCATTTGCGGCTAAGCTGCATCATTGAGTTATTAAGATTGCTGATGGCCTACTGGTATGCCTTGCAGTTGGTGTCCCAATTCATCAGTATTCTCCCACAACTTCACCAATGCATTGATCTCTATAACTGTATCCTTCTATACTCGTACTCCAGGTGCTATATGGAATCCATTCCTCTCTACCCATTATCTATATCCATTATCTACCTGATAATCACTGAAATCCCCGGCTATCAGCGGCCCGCTTAGCCCAGCTTGGCGCTGCAACCCAAGGCGGCGGCAGCGTATGAGGCCATTTCTTTGTTTGCATACTCTTTTAGCGGCCTCTTAGTGTCCCCAGTTTCCCCTCAACTTGCTTTGCATCATGGCTACTCACAGCTTCTCCTCCCTGTTTATCACTCTTGGCATACAGGAATGTAACATTTCCCCCCTTGGGGAAGCTGCGATTGCTCATGGCCCCGCTGTGGACGGCCTGGATTCCCTGCAATACAAATACTTCTCCCCGCAGCTCTCTTCGGGCATTGATCTGTATCATTGTCTACGGTGGAGTGTGTGTGTATCTCTTTGACACTATGAGGACTTTTCAATGGCTGGCTCTTGGCTCGGTGGTGGGTTCGGCCGTTGCGCTTACTCCGGAGTATGTCTCCTGCTCATCACTGGGCATTCATGCATCTGTTCTACTACTTGTTGCTTGGACTAATGCTGGTATAGAAAGTTGATCACGGCTCCCCGACGTGATAATGCCGTTCCGAATCGTTCGGGCGTAAGTCTTCGTTCAATCTCCCCATTGTTGCCTATATTATATGCCGGCATTGCCACGATTGATATTTGCTGACTGTCCCGCAGAAAGTCGCGTTGTTCTCCACTGCACAATACTCTTTCGATACCCACTCCTCCTCGGCGTGGTGGAGCTTAATTGATCTGAAGAGTGGCAAGGTTTCCCAGCTCACGAATGATAGCAATGTCTCTGAATTGACCTGGTTGGGCCCAACTGACTCCAGTTT
Source organism: Penicillium pancosmium (assembly GCA_031761475.1). Classification (NCBI taxonomy): domain Eukaryota; kingdom Fungi; phylum Ascomycota; class Eurotiomycetes; order Eurotiales; family Aspergillaceae; genus Penicillium; species Penicillium pancosmium. The sequence goes on from JAVMSB010000077.1 coordinate 98,924, forward strand.
GCTCTATATCAATGGGACCAATGCCAATGTTCCCGGCGGCGTTGAGCTGTGGATAGCTGATTCTTCTGACTTTGCCAATTCGTAAGCCTTCCCCAAATGCCGAAGTTGGTTTTTATTTTGACTAACATCCTTTTAAGCCGGTACAAGGCTGCTTCTCTACCAGCCTCTTTCTCCGGACTCAAGACCGCCGTGACCAAGTCGGGCGACATCAATTTCCTTGTCTATGGCCAATCCTACGCCAATGGAACAGCTTACAATGAAGAGCTGGCCGTCACTCCTCTAAGCTCTGCTCGCATCTATGACAGCATCTACGTCCGGCATTGGGACAGCTGGCTGAGCACCAACTTCAATGCCGTCTTCTCAGGAACCCTCAAGAAGAAGGGCTCAAAGCCAGGTTCTCACTATGCCCTCGACGGCTCGCTGAAGAACCTCGTCGCGGGTACCAAGAATCTCGAGTCGCCATACCCCCCTTTCGGCGACTCGGGTGACTACGACATCTCACCAAACGGAAAATGGGTCGCCTTCAAGAGCAAGGCCCCTGAACTGCCGCGCGCAAATTACACTGCCTCGTACATTTATCTTGTTCCCCACGATGGTTCGAAGAAGGCCGAGGCAATCAATGGTCCCGAGAGCCCTGGCACGCCGAAGGATGTCAAGGGTGACTCTAGTGCCCCTGCCTTTTCTCCCGATAGCAAGAAGCTTGCGTATTTCCAGATGACGGATATCTCGTATGAAGCGGACCGACGCACCTTATATGTTTATACCCTTGGGTCGGAAAAGACCATTGCGACTTTGGCTAAGGATTGGGATCGTTCCCCCGATGCCGTGAAATGGAATGCTAAGGGCAACAGCCTCATCTTGGGTACTGAGGACCATGGCCGCGAGAAGCTCTTCACTATCCCGGCTGATGCGGGTGATGACTACAAGCCCAAGAATTTCACCAATGGCGGTTCTGTCAAGGGATTTTATAATCTGCCCGGTGGAAAGGTTCTTGTTACTGGATCTGCTATCTGGACGAGTTGGGCTGTGTATACGGCTAGTCCAGAGAAGGGTGTTATTGATACTCTCTTCTCTGCGAATGAGGTAGACCCTGGTCTGAAGGGAATTGGCCCTGATGATTTCGACGAGTTTACATATAAAGGAAACTGGACTGACGTGAATATTTCCCTTGGTCATTCTTGAAATAATGCGCATGCTAATTTAACTTAGATTCACTCCTGGATCATTTATCCAACCGGCTTTGATAAGTCCAAGACTTACCCGCTGCTATTCTATATTCACGGTGGACCTCAGAGCGCGTGGACGGATTCCTGGAGTAGCCGATGGAACTACAAGGTCTGGGCCGACCAGGGTTATGTGGTTGTTGCCCCGAACCCTACCGGCAGCTCTGGATATGGTGACAAATTGACCGATGCTATTCAGAACAACTGGGGTATGTCGCTAGCCTCGCTTTGAAGTAGCAGTTCTAACCTTTTTTTGCAGGAAGCTACCCCTACGACGATCTCGTCAAGGGCTGGGAATATGTTCGTGATAACTTTGACTTCATTGATACCGATAATGGTGTTGCTGCTGGAGCTAGTTATGGTGGTTTCATGGTCAACTGGATTCAGGGTAACCCATTGGGTCGAGAGTTCAAGGCACTCGTCAGCCACGATGGCACCTTTGTGGCCGATTCAAAGGTCGCCACTGAGGAGCTGTGGTTCATTGAACATGACGTAGGTCCCTCGCTGATTCCCTCTTGCTTCTTTGCTAACACTTTACGCAGTTCAACGGTACATTCTGGGCCAATCGGGATAACTATCGTCGTTGGGATCCATCTGCCCCGGAGCACATCCTGCAATTTGATACCCCGATGCTGCTTGTCCACAGCTCCAAGGATTACCGTCTTCCTGTCTCAGATGGACTCGCTCTTTTCAACATTCTCCAGGAACGGGGCGTTCCGAGCCGCTTGTTGAACTTCCCGGATGAGAACCACTGGTCAGTTTTTCTTTTGAATATCAAGCATGAAGACCTTACTAATATCCCGACAGGGTTCTCAAACAGGAGAATAGTCTGGTGTGGCACCAGCAGGTTCTTGGCTGGATCAATCGTTATTCTGGCGTTGGGAAGAAGAACCCTGATGCTGTTAGTCTGGACGACACGACAGTGCCGGTTGTAGATTTCAATCCCTAAACAGTGGCATAGACAATTGTTCGGCTAGTTGCAGAAGAATGAACAAATTTTGACTCTTTGGCTCGGATTTATCTTTTCTCTTTCACTCTTTGTTCTCGCTCGTATTGTGAATTGCAATTGGCTTCCTGGTGAGAGATTGGCTTTGTCCTAGACATACAGCACCTAGTACCTAGAATGCTTCAAGTTCTCAATTCTCAGCTTCTAAGGCCAGCAGAGCGATATATTCCCTAACGGAATCAACCTACTAATTCAAAAGACCCTGTAAATATTAAAATAGCAAATTTCACTGTGAATTTTCTTGCCAATATAATTTATAGATTGCTATCTGGTTTCTCTGGGTGTGAGCCCTCTTTGTGTGCGTCCTGCGACAACAACGTCGGAACATGAGACTTGACTGTGACAAGTATTTTATCTTTATGCTCGAATGACTCTTAGCTTCCAGAGGGCTGTAACAAGTTTGTCTTAAAATCAATGGCATGGGAAGTGCCAATTGAGTGGACGTTTGCCTTTCAGCGCTGCATAAAAAGGGCAGCCTCCTCCTTCCCACCGTCCTTCACTTCCTTCACACCTCCCACTTCCTTGACCATCTTTCACCCCACACACAATCCACTCACACAACTAAATCATTCAATCCCTCAATTGACATTTCGCTATCGCTTTTACCATGTCGGCTTCAGCCTCGACCGCGAGTTCGAAGGGGAGCAGCACCCCAACTGCGACTGCTGACAAGTCCGTCATCGACACGAAGGCACACAGCACCCCTGCCACATCCGAAGGTACGCTTCATAAAATCCCATTGACCTCTCATCTATCCCTAACCAACACGTTCATTCATTCACAGACGAGGATGAGGACATGGACTCCGGCTCAGAGACCCAGTTTGTCCCTGCAATTTACCTCGCCGAGAGCGACGATGAAGAAGACGACGGTCACAGATACCCCGCCATCAACGACACCATACGTGCAATCACGGCATTCAAGAATACCGACTTATCCAAGTACCCGATCGACATGAAGATCAAGCCCCTCCGGGACGAGCCATACGGCTACGGGGACCACGAGCAATTCGACACCTGGAAAGCGGGCATTGAAGTCATTCTCCGACTATACATGGTATGGCCGGTAGTTACCTTTGACATCAGACGGCTTCCCAGGAAGGGAGAGGCTTGCATTCACATTCGTGATTCCTACCCCCGTCTCCCTCAATGGCGGGTTCATGAGGAACGGATGCTCAATGTGGCCACTGCTCTGATCTATGCGAATCTCGACGAGGAGGTCCGCGCTAACGAGTATGTTATCGAGGACCTTGAGTACCATGATCCTCACTCTTTGATGATTCGTCTTGTTGACTCTTACGGGCCTAATCTTGATGATATGGAGGATGGCAGTGAGGATGATGCTGGCGCTGCAGTGAAGACTGACTCCAAGTGAGACTGTTTGTTCGTGAATGTTGATTGTATCTGATGGGCTGGCGAAATTATTCTTTTTCTTTTCTTCTGGCGACGATGTGAAATCGGTAACGACTGGGTGCACGAACTTGTTGAATTCATTGTTATCTTTGAGGAGGAGCGGTCGCGTACTTCGTGTTTTATGTATGGCATTAGGTTAAGCATGGGAGTTATGAGAAGGTTCTGGCCATTATGCATTTCTACACAAAGTAATAAACTTGATTGAGGGAGGTATCCATTCATTGTTCGAGGCTATTCACATGAAGGTATTGGCATAGCTACGGAATGGCCCTTTGAGGAAACTTCCATCTAGATTGAAACCTACCTTGATATCCTAACCACCCATTTCCCCACAGAGTTCCATTTCTGATATCGAGAAGTGAACTCCTCTAGGTCTGGCCGGATGGATTGAGGAAGCATCCACAGCCAGAAGAGCCAGTGGCTTCTTGCCCTAGGGATAACTCTGTTCTCCGTCTCCTCCAAATCTACAAAGTGTTAGCTTCCACAAGAGCACTTGGATAAGAGTTAAAGCACCTACCCCAAAACCTCCTTCGCATCCTTTGCCAACTGGGCCCGTCGCCGAAGATCAATTCGAGCCTGGAAGGCACTGTCGATAGCATTCAGCCTTGCCCCCAGCCTCTCAGCGAGGGTCATTTCCTGATCGCCGGCGAACGGCATGTTGGGGAAAAGGCTCTTGACTTGGCTGAAATGAATGGAAATTTCCCGGAGGAGTTTCTCAAACTGCAGGATCTTCAGCTTGTCGGCCTGTGCCTCTTGCTCGATTTCGAACACTCTTGCTTGGAATCGGTCGATCTCTCGGCGAGCTTGGACCTTCTCTTCGAGAAGGTTGGAGTTTTCCCGCTGCAGTGCGTCGATCTTGACTTGCTGCCCTGCTTCAACCATCTTTGATCTCAGGAACGACGCAGTTCGGAGGTCCGATACCTTGCCAATGAGTTCTTCGATTAGTGCCATGTTCCGGAAACTCATATCAATGCCCTCGGCGGTCGAGGCCTGAAGATTCTCGTCTGGAGTAGTCTGCGCACTGCTTTTCGATAGATTCACGGCCAGACTGTCTGGCATTTGTGCGCTCAATGGGGTTTCAATGGGAGTACTGATCGAAGGGCTTTGGAGGGGAGTTCTGTGATAGTCGCTGTCTTTATTGGCCACCATTTCCTTGGTATTTGCTGCAGTCTCATCATTGCGGACTGTAACAACTGGCTCATCAAAAGGATTGATTTGGAAGCTTGCTCCGCCTGAGCCAGCTGTCGTGGTGGGCTTACCAAGTGGACATTTTGTGACGGGTTCCGCCAATGATAGTGTTGAGGTGAGACCTTCTGCAAGGAGGGATTTGGTTAGGCCATCCGGGAAGGTGGCTTTGGCAAATGGATTATCCACGAAATTCTCAAAGCTTGACTTGGCTTGAACTTTCGCGCCGAGCATGCTGGGAGAGATCGTTGGGAGGGTCGATTCATTCAAATCGAATTTCACAGCTTGCGGGTGAAGAGGCTGGACCGGAATAGCCGTGTCGGCTGGGTCAAGCGTGGTCTTGAAATCATGAAAGATTTCCTTCTCCGAGTCCGGATATTCAGTCTCTATGTTCGATTGATCATCTTGTTGGAACTCGCCAAGTGGTCGTCTCTTGAGGACGATGTTAGCTTCGGTAGAGTTGCAGGAATTTGTATCTCTCGTCGGGTGCACTTACCACGCGCGCCGCTGCTAGTCGTACTTTGGTACGTCGATTCACTCTGACAGGACGCTCGTCGCAACCCTTCGGCTTTTCCTTCGCGGCAACACCGGGCTGATAATGTTCGTCATGTCCGGGGATGCCCACCGTGCCAGTTCCGTGGTTGAGTGTGTTGGATGGCAGAGGGCTAAGACCAAGGTTTGATAGGTCTCCCGGGAGAATCCAGAACGAACTTCTGTAATGTGGTTAGTCAGCTACGAGAAACAGCAGGAAATATTGTGAGAAAGTACTCGATCTGCGAGTTCTGGAGCCGATTTATGAATGCATTCCGCGCGTTTTCGAAGGAAATAAGGCTGATGTCTGTGGTAAGGGAGGCATCTCTTGGTGCATCACCAACATCAACAGAGATAATTTTGGCTCTAGCAGACCTTCTGGCAGATCTCAGAGTGGATTCATGGCTCGGAACGTCCGACAAGACACCGGGGGCTGAGCTTGTCGATGCCATGGAGGGCTGCAGCTTTCCCTTGGCCTCGGTAGGTGGGTGGATGGGTGGACCGAGAGAGTCGAAGAGAAGCTGGTCAAGTTCTTCACCCGATTCTATTTCAGAAACTGGCACTTCGAATCGCATACTGATTGGTGGTGGAGTGGAAGTGGTAGGGTGGAAGAGGGAGATGGTAGATAGGGTTGGCGGAGGTTGAAGTAAACGGGGACCACGAGGCTCCAAAGAGGCAAACAATAAAGTCGAGACCGGGTTACGGTGAATGCGACTTTTCTGAATTGGGATTTTGAGATAGTTTAAGCAAGGCAGCTGCCAGAGCTGGCTTTCATCGGATACCAAATGTACTCTTCGGCACCGAGACTCTTCAGTGTGATCTGCAACAGTTTTCCACGGTGGATTATGCTTGCACTATATTTACTTGCACTATACTTCGATTTCTCCCTACAGACCTCCATACAGGCAGTACGTGCATAGGTGCACGAAAGAATAATGGTGCAGAATATTTGAAATTCCCAGAAAACACCCGCCAAACATCAGAACAATAAACGCCGATGAAGCATCGAAATAACTCCTCGTTCGCCCTGGAGTATCTACAATGCAAGATCGAACTCGGAGATATGACACAGATTGAAGATACTCCTCGAAATTGATCCAGAGCTCCATAGAACAATTCAGCAATAACGCCATTCACATGGAAACTGCCTGCGCCGGCATACAATAAAATATCAAGACAATGCAGAAAACGCCATCTGCTCAGTGACTCGACAAACCACATATCCACAAATAACCACGAGCATTTTCCAGAGGTAAATTCTCTTATTGTAACGCATTCCCTCGATTGAATATCAAATAGATCATTGATTCTCTTTTCTTTCGCGCCTGAGTTTGTCCAACAACATATGTATCATGTTCAGCGAGGACTGGAGGCAGGCGAGCAACGATTCTGTCATGCTCCGGAGCTTCACGTTTGAGGCACGCTGCTTAGCCAACTTTGCCTTCATATCTTCATAGTCCGAACTCAATTGGTTGACACTGTGAACAATTCAATCAGCACGGTCTTCAGTCGGGGGTCGGCGTGAGTGTCCGAGATATATACTAGTACCGCTTGGAGAGCGAAATAAAAACATTTCCATTGCTCGAATGGCTACCTTTTGATTCAGTTCCCATCGTCTCGCTAGAGGAATCGTGCGTGGTAGGCAGTGGGGACGACGAGAATCGTTTCAGGCGCTTTTGACGCGGGGGGCCATCCAGGGTGTGCCCGTAGTCTATTTCGTCGGAAGGTGTCGACACTTGGGAGCGAAGACGTTTAGGCATGATTTCTGTCTTTTAGTGATTATATGGGTAAATTGAGTATTAAGAGTGGGGAGCTGTAGGCGAAAGATGGGATGTTGTGGTGGTGGGACAAATTGTAAACAGCAACCGCAGAGTCAACCGCCACAACACAGAGAAACTGCGAATTGAACACCACCCCGAGCCTTTTGGATTTCTTGGAAATACTCGGAAATTATCTGGCTTGGAACAAATTCAAGTGTGGCATGGTAAATATCATAACTATTGAAACTAATTTTTCCTTGCTATTTATTCCCGGCACGGCGAAATTTGGATGGGAAAAGGCCCATGAGTGCGGTAAATGATAACTATAGACTTGAGCAGAAATCAGCCACCAATTGTAATAATATCAGTCCGAGAAAATGGGTACTTCTCCTGCTCTCTCACACCCTCATTTGCCATCCGCTCGAGTGGTCAACAACGTCTCAGTATCTTTGCAGACGTTCAGTATAGTCAACTGCCCTGCCCATGTCCGGCGGTCAAAAGTCAGAATTTCCATTCCAAAAGCGCCATCACCGCCCAGATAATCTCACCTTGGCAATGTTTGTAAATCCTTCTGGGAGAACATAGGCATCATCATCAGCGAGATTTATTGGGACATAGTCCAGTGTAAATATTCCACTCTGGTGCATCCATATACTCAGCGCCGATTGCTTCCTTTGAAACCTCAACCCATGGGTTCTCCAGTTCAAAAAGGTCAATCGGAGTACTCTTGTGTGAGTTGGCTTTTTTGGTATTCCGGGCCAGAAAGGTGTCTCGCTCGCTTCTCAGTTTGAAATTCTCAGCGAGAAGAATGTCCTTTTCTTTCTCGATGGTGGCATTCTTCTCCTGTAAAATATCTCTCTCGGTTTTCAACTCGGTGCTCCTCTTTTGCAAAGCCAGCCGATCGATTAACAGTCCGGTATTCTTCGCCAATAACGCGTCCCGCTCCCTTGTTATCTCAGTGATCTTGGTCAAAAGAGCCTCCGGTTCTTGGTCAAGCTGAGCCTTTGGCTGAGCCGGTGCGGCCTTGAGGGATGCGCATTTTCGTTCGAGTGCTGCTTTATCTCGCCGGCAAAACTCGAGGCTTTTTTGGGCAGTCTTAAGATTTCCTTGAAGGATGGCGTTCCTTTTCAGCTCCTGGTTGATTGTCTGTCGACGTTTTGACAGGGCATTTTCCAGTTTCTTTTTTTCATGCACCAGGTAATTTCTGCTGTTCTCACCCTCGCCGTGGTACAGCACCGCTTTGAGACTGGAGATTCCGTTTTCGCAGTTGTTGACTTTCTCCTCGAGTTTTTTAAAACTGTAGTTTTCTCTCATTGGCTCGATGAAGTTGATGGGGAATTCGGATTCGGGTCGTCACTCACTGGGGATGGTTTGTGACATCCACTGGCGCACCACCGTTGTGCTTCACCAGCGCCATGGTTGAGATTGGAATGAGAGTTACACATACACTTACAGTAACAAACACATTCAACTAAGCGCAGAGTTGGGGTGAAGAATCTTATCAGGTGAAAGAAAAATACAGATTTGAGTTGAAAGGAGGAGAGGTGAAGTTGGGAAGTGGAGGGAAGGGAAGGGAAGTGCAGAAGTGGAGAGGGAGGAAAGGAAAGTACGCTGCCGCGACTTTATAGCGGCAACCCTCAGTAGGTGAAGGTGTGCGCTATACTGTAGAGTACACAGTATTGTCAGGGAAGATTTGGAAAATTGGATGAATCTTCTGATGAGATTTGCAAGGAGATAGTAGCTTAGGCAATAATGCCATTGCTTGAATACAGTAGCTACTGCTAAGCTATTTGCCGCTATGGAGCATACGCTATCCTTCATATTCCACTAAGTTGGGTGGTCCAAATTCTCAGCATCAGTGGAGATTCGAGGTACAGTCATCCATATCGCATGCGATTCACAGGTCACAATCTCTGCGTCACAAGTATCATTGCCCTATTAGAATTGGTCGAAGAAAGGCCCAATCTCGTCAAATGAGAGACTTTCCCGGGTCTACGAGGTCATCATCATGGGTATAAATGAATGACTTGTTGTGCAGTGCCTGAAAATCCACAATGTCTGGCATCGGCGAGTCAAATTCTCCAGCCGAGAGTTGCTCAGCTTTGATCCATGTGTTCTCCAAGTCAAAAAGGTCAATTGGAATGTTTTCGAGCTTTGGAATAGGACTGGCGATCTCGACCAGACGTGTGTCCTGTTCACACTGCTGTTCAGCGATCCGGTTTTGAAGTATGTCCCTCTCACGCCTGTATCCGGTGATTTGGTCTCGAAGTACGTCCAGCTCACGCTTCTGTTCGGCGATCCGGTCTCGAAGTTCCTCTCGCTCAGACTTCAGCGCTGAATTGTTGCTTCGAAGATTGTGCACCTCGTTTTTCAGTTCAATTTCCCACTGAGATGATCGATCCAGGGCAAATTGGTGACGAAGGGCTTCGGCCTTCATCCTCTCTTCCTGTCGCTTTTCAAAGGTTTCTTGGGCCTCTCGATACCTCTTGGCAGTAGCAGCACGCTCGCCTAAAATCCCCTCTCGCATTTTGGCTAGCTGGGAGTTCAATTGACCCTTTTCACACAGCAGGGATTGAACCTTTTCGTAGTTCCGTGTGTTTTCTTTTCTCTCGTTTTCGCGGATCTTTCGCTCGGTGTTGAGGGTTTCTTCGAGTTTCTTGGTTTTCTGAACCCATTCGTTCAGATGTTGCTGCAAGCTGTTTGCCCTGGGGAAATGTATCGTGTTAGGATCATCAAATGGGTGGGAATATTGGCTGGGTTTTGTTTCTCTTACTGAGAGGTGGCTTTGGCGCCAGAACCACTGCCAGTGCTTTTGAAGCCAGGTCCACTACTGTTCTTGGTGCTCTTGGGAGGCGCCATATTGAGCTTGGAATGACTCGTACAAGAATGATAGTGGGGATGAATGGACGAATTGCACAGGATTTATTCGATTCAATCGGTTGGATGAAAAAAATTGGTCGATTCAGGTGTAGAGGAGAGGTGAAGGTGGGAAGGGAAGTGCAGAAGGTAGACGAAAAGCTGCTTGGGAAGGTACGCCCACTTGACTACCAGAAACAGTAATAGTAGTACTATTAGCAAGAGTCATATCGAATCTCGAGATAAATTATATTGATGAACGGTCGTCTAATGGTAGCAGCAGACAAAGAAACCCTTCAAAACAACCAACTTGTAGCTGTACATAACGAACCCTCTGCACCCCAACCCCATGAACAACAGATGCCCAGCATCACCTCTCCTTCAGACTCTCACAGTCTCTCTTCAGCTTCTCCCACTCGTTTTTCAGTAGCACACAGAACTTCACAACGTCCTCGAACATCGGCTCAACTACTGAAGCCGGGAGCATGTCCTCCGTGGGGTGGTGCTGTGCATTCAACGCGGCGAGCTCGGCGCGAAGCATATCTCGTTCATTGACATTTTCGGCGTGAATTGTAGCGTAGGCGTTTCTCAGCTGATGCTCCGTCTCGATTATCATGCCGTTGGGCGTGGAGGCGAGTTTCATTTGCATGGTCGATATGTGTATGGCGCGGAGAATCAATTCGATCTCGGTGTCGAGCGGTGCGAGGGTGAGCCCTTGTTGGGCCGGGGTCTCGGCGAATGTTCTGGCTTCGCGGAGCCATGTATCACATCCGTCGAGGAGTTTGTTGGTTCTGGGGGGTTGGTTAGTTTAGTTCCATCCCAATGATGCTAAGCTTTCTATGATTTACCTAGGGTATGGCCTTCAGTATCCTGAATTGTGAGGATCGAGAAATTTAGATCGGCACTGGATACCTTCGGTGAGGGAGGATCAGAGCCTTCATGCATGCAATAGTAGTAATCTCGGAACGCTGCCGCAATGATACTAATATCAACCTTGAAATACTGGGTCGGTTACAGCATATTTAGCCTGGACGTGGTTGAGATATTGCTCCACTGTCGGAGGGTTGTGTTGAACAACCAGAAAAATGTGGATTGAAATATCCCATAAAAAGCCTTCCCGGGAAAGAAACGAATAAAAAAGCAAAATACCCTCCCACCCTGCCATATGTGAGCTTGAAAAAAGCTTATCCCATGGAAAACCCCCCCGCAGCGATGCCTAGACCCAGCAACAATCCCTAGAAATCATTTTTCTTCCAGTTCGTGCCGCGCGACTGGTCCTTCCGTAACTCCCGTAAAGATAAGTTAGTGCTTGAGCAGCCCTGGTGTATGGTATCATATTGAGACTCAGAGGGGAGACCATACCATCAAGATCTCTTTTTCTTTTTGCATCTTGGACACATCATATGCAAGGTTGTTCAGGTCCAAGTAGATAGATTCTCGCTTCTCTCAAGGGCGGCTTCCTTGTGTCGAGTTTGAGTGAGCTTAGCTTGAATACCTTGGAAGCGAGAAGAGATATCCTCAAGGGAAACTCTTCTAAGAGCGGACTCTTTGTCGTCTATATCTTCCATCTCCCTCTCGAAGTTATCCACATAGTAGGTGATCTCCATGGCAGCTAGACTCTGCGAGCAAAGACTAGTATCAATCCCGGTCGGCAGGTTTTCTCTCAGTTGTCCGATTTGGGCCTATGTAGCTTGGATTGTCAGATCTTCCATCTCTGTCAACTTGGTTTGAGAACGTACATTCACGTGAGTCAGGAGTTGTCTTTCCTCGAGCAGGTCGGACTCCAAGCTGGTTTCAGCATCCGGTCAGGTTATCGCAGTCTCGACTCCGGCAAGTTTAATCTCGAGGCTCTTCTGGGTACTTTCTTTCACCCAATCGCTGAGAAGTGGTCTGAATCTCTTTGTCCTGGGCCAAAGTCAGTGCTATCTTGAGTATATGATTAGTTTGATAGGGGATCTTACGGGAATGAACGTTCCGGCTCTACGAGATTTCCCGTTGCCCTGCGCTTTGGAGCAAGCCGGAAGGCTAGATTTTCCGTGAGGGTTGAATCGGTTTCGCTACCTGGGCTTGACATCTTTGTGGATGGTCGGATCGGATTAAACGGAGAAGATCGGTGGTGATGCTGGGAAGTGAAAGGAAGAACTGAATCCTGAGAGCTTTTCAGGGCAAGACTCGGATGAGGTTAAGTGTGGACGAGAGGGTACCGAGAGGTGAAGAGGTGAAGAGGTGAAGAGGTGAAGAGGTGAGCTTTGCAGCCTGGAGAGTATGGAGTTCAAGTTGTGCCAGTGCTTACGAAACTCGAAGTTCGTAGTTATCACTAGCATGTAGTTTTACTAATAGTATCGTGTTATCTGCCAGGTGACAGTCCTTTGGTACCTGAGGAAAGAAAAACTTGAAAAAATTGGAAGATTTACTCCAGTGCTGGCAGTGCTCAAGACCCTACAGGAGAGAATTTGTAGATTGCAAGAAAGATAAATTCAACTATGAGCACGTATAAAATCCTGCCACGAAAATCTCCCCCACGATAATTCCTAGACGATATCCCCCTAACAGCAAGCCTAATCCTGCTCCTGGCCCTGATTCTAGAAAAGAGTCAACATTTAAACGACCACAAAAGGCAATAGCATCACAGCAAAACTCAAAGAAACAGTCATACCTTGTAGCTCTCTCTCACTCTATCCAGATAGTAGATGCTCAAATCCAGGCGTTGCAAATCCTCATAAATCTCGCGTCGCCGGTACTCAGTATCAGCCTCTTCACATCGAATATCAACCAGCATATAGTGAATAGATTCCCAGCAATGGAATTCCCTATCGAGCATTCTAATCTGCTTAGCGAGAATGGTATCTTTCTCCTCAGGTTCGATACTGTTCATCGCCGATTTGAAGGTGTCATCCTGGTCAGGGCAGTCTCGTTGCTGTTGTTTGGATTGGAACTTTAGATTTTTTTTTGTCTTTTGGATTGATTTCTGGGCATACCTTTGCGTTGCATAGTTTCGGGGGCTGAATTTTCGCTTCGGCCTGGTCACGCTCCGTATACATTTCGTTGAACAATCGGTCAATTTCATCCTTGATTTCAGCGAGTCTGGCCTCAAGTTTGTCTTGGGTTATCTCTTCTGCTGAACAATGGAAGAAAGAATCAGGCTCGATGGCCCTAGGTTAAAGTCAGTGTTATCTTGATGGATGATACCTTCCACGGTTGATGTGTAGGAGTGTCTTACTGGAATGAAAGATCTGGCGCTGGGCTATTTCGCATTGCCTCATGGGTTGAAGTAGCCCCCTCAGGCTGTGGTTCCCTGGGGGTTGACATCTTTGTGGATTGATAGATTAAACGGGGAAGGTTGCCAGTTGGGTGATGATACCAGAGTTAATCAGTGAAAGAAACCTTTTTGGAAGAAAACAAACCTTCGAGCCGATATGAAGTTGGGTTTTGATGAGAAGATCCAGGAGCCTGAGAGAGGTGAACAGGTGAAGCAAAAGCAGACTCAGAGTAAACACTTAGGCAGTCGTGGAAGGCTGCCCAGGTGGAGAGCCAGACTGAAGAACGAACAGATGGCCAACTGGGCAACAACTTGAACCAAACAACCAAACCTTCGAAGGGGAGGTCTCAGCTTGGATACTTGAACAGTGGGCAACTTGAAGTTCCAAAATTCAAGCATAATATCCAACTACTAGTACTACTGCAGATCTCAAAAGCCCATTGGCATAGATAGACACACCAATATATATTCAACTATACAGCCAACTCCTCTAAAACGCCTATACAAAAGACGTGGCTAACTAACAAGATCAAGATCCGACCTCCGACAGAAGATAAACAGCAAAGATAAATCCAAGCTAGATGGGCAACGTCAAATTCAACCCCCGTGGGCGTTAAGTGAACAAAGGAACAGAGTGGAAAGCGTCACGGTAACAGGCAAAAGAAAGAGATGAAAGAGAAAACCACACGCTTCATGCATGAACACAATCTTACAATTCATCACCATGCTTCATAGTTCCATTCCCATTCCCAGGAATAGGAAGAGGACCACCACCAATGGGGTCCTTGGCAGTAAATCCACCCTTGTGAATGCGCATACCGAAATTGACCAGTACGACAACGACAAGACCAACAGAGACGATGGTCGGTCCCCACTTCTCGTAATACACACGCTTGACATCGCGGCGTTTCCGAATCTTGTCCACGCGCCAGATATACAGGAAGAGACTGTAGATCAGAGCGCCAGCGGCCAAGATGGTAAATGCCCACGAGGAAGCCAGGGCGACGTAGTCAGCCCCAAAGTTGAGTAGTGTCGCCGCGATACCGCCGAGGATGATGGAGAATTCAAGCCAGGAGAGGAATGTGCGCTCCGCGGCGAAGTAGACTTTTGGCTCGACGCGGACGGGGACGAAGATTCGCTTGCCGGGGGGTGCTTGGAAGCGTTTGAAGGTGCGTTGAGTGCCCTGGAGGACGGCGATGCCGCGCTGTTCGGGTGGGGGCATTGGGGTGGAGC